>VNWY01000021.1:28554-135779 GCA_009869845.1 Pseudachorutes palmiensis | reverse complement strand
AATTAATGAAGCTTAATGAATCAGCAATTCGAAATTGGGAGTTTCTACAAAGGAATATTGTTGAATTGATAAGAATTAGGATTTTAGTGCTGGTAAGTTGGTGTATTCTGCAAGACATCGCTTTCACTACCTGGAAACAGAGAAATGATGAGAACTTGTTTATGATTGGGTAATTCATTTTACAGCTACTACTGCCCCTGTAGTTTGTGAGTGAGGCAAAGACTTGTTTCATCCTTTCGAGGTTAACTTTGGCTGCCATTGTGTGGTCCAGAATGGGTAGTGGATAATCTTTCCCTACAATGCACTGCGCTTTCACTTGCACTGTGTGAGGCGCTGTCCAAGGCTCATGGATGAATTCTGCTGGAAAGAATTGCAGCGCAGCGATGTACTTCCTATAGTTTATTGTTTAGGAATTGGAATTGGAATTAGAACCCTCTGGGCATTGCCAACTGTCGATAGCCTACCTTATGTAACCTCCAGTTGGATCTGCTCGACGTCCAAATCGAACAGGGCAGAGTGCATGGAAGAATGGTTGGAAGAATGAGCTCCCGGAATACCACAGCCAACTCCCAGCATTCGCAGTCTGTGACAGTCGCTGATTTCTTCAACCTCGTCCAAATGGTTTCATCGGCCGACGTTCTCACCGCCGTTCCAAGTCGCTGGACTGTGTTTTAAAGAGTCCAGCGACTGGACGAGCAAAAATGTTAAATTCCGAGCGGCCGAGTCGAAGAAAAGAGCGACTGCCGTCTAAGACTGAACCAAGTCAGCGTCGAGTAGGAATTCTTCGAAGACCTTCAAGCCCTCTTCCCTATGACAGCCAGAGATGACCCCTGGTCAGAAAAGAAGCCACCGCATGCCTTCCCAAGTGGTGGATCCACCCTTCACTTCTCAGTTGTGTGATGATTGCATCAATGAATGGGAATCCTTGGGGAACACAAATCAAAATACTTCTGGAAGCAAAGTCTTATTCCCGTTTACCCGTTTGTCCATTTGTCCACTTGAGAACTGCTTCTGAGTTCCTGTCCCAAGGGATCTGGAGACAAATCCCGTTCCCAACCATTTTATCAAAATTGGGATTTCGACTGGCCACGACGTAGAAGAATTCCCTCCATAGGATCTGGGCGTAGAGACTCAGAGGAGGCTCCACCCCTTTGATGCTCCTGTACAACTCCTTCAACTGAAAGTAAACGACCCGTGAGCTGAGGCACCCAAAGCGGAGGTAAGGACTGATCCCGGTCTCAGGGGCGTGCAGTGTCTGGAGTAAATAAACTTTTTTAGTCACAACTTCAGCATCAACGTTTGTTTTGTAACCTCTGAGTTCAGCTTGGGTTTTCTTTCGTCACCGGCACGGGCGTACGGTGGCCTTCCGCTCAAGATGTTTCTGGAGTCGTCTGAGTGCCTCTACTCAAAAGTTTGAAGTTTGATTCCAGACTTATTCCAGGAAACAACGTCACTTGGTTTACCTGTTTCACCACCTTTCCATATGAAGGAAGCGTCCTGTAGCTCAAAGCCAAGTTCCTCTATAGTTGGAACTCCAAACTTTTTTCTAAACTGTGGGTCGAGTGGGGTGTGGGGAAGGGTACTTGGAGGTGCGCAGGGTGGTGGTGGTGGCGGCAGAGATCTCACGAGTTGCAGGAAATGGTGATACGTCAATGGCGGACTGCCTCCATTCCGGTCCAGAATCCTACAGAAATTATGTCACAGCCAATTAAGTTCCAATAGGTTCCAAAACCAGAGTCTCTTTCAGTTCTGTGATTTTACTGTTGTGGTGAGTATAGCGTGTGACTTGGACGAACTACGACTTGGATTCCTAGCTGTTCACACTGACTGATGATATTCTGGTCACGAATTCTGCCATACACTTCTGGATCCTCTTCAAAGCTCAAACAGGAAGTCCTCCAGTCCTAAAACCAAAAAGGAACGTAGCACCTTGGAATCCAAACTGCCTGCTGCTTCCTTACTTTGAACAGTTTCGGCAAGAGGTCGGCTGGTTGACCTCTGACTACGAATAGTCTGGAATTGAGTTTCCTCAAACTCTGGTCAAGGTCTTCCAGACACTGGAGGAGGAACCTGAAAAAGAAAACGCTCACTGCCTTTAGCATCAGGTGAAAGAGACGGATTCGTACCTCCATTTGTTGAGTCCATTTGAAGTTGCAAAGTAAGGGTCGAGGATGAAGATGCATCGGAGAGTGTCCGTGTCAGCTCCGATTGATGCCAGGAGAGACGGATTGTCATGAAACCTTGTGTAAAACAGTAAGTTTTCTTCAATCAAAAGCAGTGAAAGAAACGATTGTTTGACCTGACCTGAGTCCCTTTCTGAACCAATGGACCGTGTTCTTGCTCATCCTTCCAGCGACGGCAGTCGTCTGGCCAGACACAAAGCCCAAGAGTCCGTAAGATCGCAATCGATTACGAAGCATCCACCGTGTGCGGTTGCAACGTGACTTTCCTTGGTCACGTTGAACTCCACGCCCAATCGAGTTATTATTAACTGTGGATACTGGATGTTTTAGAAAGATGAAAATAGGAGAGTTTATTAACGTAATCATCACTCATCCTTATAAAAAGCATGTCAATAAATAATTCATTAAAATAAGAAACAGAGCCCGAGATGAGGTCAGGGTCAAGTTGAAAGATTGAAAAACCGTAATGGGAACTGTGTCAGTGGGATTGTGTGGGAGAGGGAAGTTCCTACTGTTGAGATCCTTGGAAGTACGTATCACTGACTTTCACTGTTCCATTCGGAGAGAAAGGGCAAAGACTCGACTGGCAGTGAAGAGTTATTACGAGTCCGCGGACGGGCCGGAAAGCTCACGTTGCTGCAAACACAAACACAAGTGAGCCCGGATGGCAAAATGGTTTACAAGTTTTAAAGAATTACGTGGAGAATGAAGTTGTCGTAGACGCGCATTAGTTCCTCCAGTTCGTACTCTTCGAGGCACACGAACCCTTGGAGGTTGGGGCTTTGCTTCCTCGCGCAATCAATGCAATGTACGACATATCGCTTCTCCTGCTCTCTCACAAAAATCAAGTGAAAGACTTCGAGCTGGAAACAGGAACAGCAGAATTACATTTCAAAGTTGACATTAGGGGGGAATGAAAATGTGTAGATTTGAAATGGTTACCTCGCAGACGCCGCAGTAGTGTGATGCTTCATTTTTCGTCCGTCCGTGGAATCTCTTTTGTACTTTTTTGCACTCTACAAACTCCAAAGCTTTGACTGATTGGATGAGCGTTTTCATCAAAACCGTTCTGGGAAGAAGAGCAATTACAATTAGGAAATGAATCTCAACCTCAATGGCGAAACTTACTTGATAATTTCAAAGAGCTTTGGATCCGTGGCGTGGATGTTTCTGGCCAAATTCCAGCTGAGGTGGATCATGGGTACGATGGACTTGAAGTGCTGGAGCTTATTCCACTCGTATCGTTCCACTGCCAGCTGGTATTGGCGTGCTGTTAGTGGACCCACATTCCAGGCTATGTTGTTGCACCTAGAAATATGAAAAAGTTGTATGAGCTAACTTCTTTTGTGTATAAATTCAGCAGTTAAAAGTTAAAGTTAAACTGACCACCCCAGAGCCTGGACCCAATGGACGCAGCCAGAATTCACCCAAACGAGATCACCAGGCTTCTGCAGGAAGCGATAAACAGGAATCTTTTCTGCATAAAGATCGTCCAAGTTCGGCCACCATGAGCCATGAAGGTAGTTGAGGCTGTTCCTGCTCATGTTCAGACAAATTAGCATAAAAACGGAGTGCTGAGTGACAGTTGGTTACCTTTCGCAGAGCATCTGGACCCCGCCCCAATATGCGTCTGGCACAGCGAACCATTCGCAGTCCCCAGGGCCAATGTTGATGTTGATTGAGCAGAAATTATTGTTCTCCTGGTGGCCAGGTGTGCGTGAGCCAGGGACTTTCATGTACAGTTGGACGGTGTTCATTCCGAGGATAACGTGTCCCACGTGGGATAGGAGGTTCCCAGCAGACACAACTCGGGCGAATGAAGGGAGCTTCTGGAGTTCCTCCAGTTGCAGGCGCCACTTCCGTTCTGAATAAAAGTAATACTTCACTTTAAAATCTATTTCAAGGAAAGATATAATTTTTCCCCTCTGAATTATTACCATCTGAAAGGTCAACATTGGTCCCAAATCGAATTTGCTTGGGATTCCTTTTGAGCTTCTTTCTAGAAAGAGAATCCTTGGAATCCGAGTCTGAGTTCTTTTCATTTCGCTCATTCTCTTCCTGCAAAAAAAGAAAAGCAACTTATTAAGCATTAGAGGTACAAACCCTTTGACTTTACAAACTCACTTTGACACTTTCTAGGAAACTCTGTGCCTGGTACTTTGCGTAGTTCATGATGGTTGTGTGTGTTCTTGTTGAGAAGCAGTACCAACTCCTTGTTCCACTCGTTAGGTCCCAGTTCTCGTCACTTGGTTGCTGGTATTGCGTTCGGACTTCAATTGGATGTTCCCTGTGCGTTTCCACGAGAGTGTGGGTTGAGAAAAGACCAAGGTCTAGCTTGAGCGCAGACGCTATGCCACGAATCACTGCAATCGGATGCTGCAAACAAAACTCATGGAGCTCGGCTGAAAATGCGTCCTTTTTGTTCTCCAGATAGACTGACGGAGTCTTTGGAAGCAATTGCTCATCAGCCAGTGGAAACTACAATTCAAAATTCAGAATGAAAGCCTGTTTGAAAGGAAGCGTAATGACTGACCTTGGGTAGTTCAGGTACGGAAGGAGGAGGTGCTCCGTCGTGGAGGATGGAAGTGTTGCTCACTCCCTTCCGTCCCATCCCTGCACAGTTGCTCACAAGTTCCCTTGCAGGGAGGTGGATGTTAAAGACGGGTGGAGTTTCCATATTGTTTCCACTCGTAGACTCAAAGTTATTGTTAAACTCAAAATCAATTTCATCAAAGTTGATGTCCTCCGTCAGATTCTTCTCACCGAGCCAAGCAGAAAGATCCTGGTCGGAAAACGTTGGGGAAAAGGGAGGGGAAAATGGAGTCGGAGGATTATTACTTTGAGGCACTCTGCAAATCAAAATAATCACCAATCAGTACTACTATACTTTCCCTACTGCCTTTCTACAAGAGCTTAATTCTTACTCGTCCTGGATTTTCTCCACAGCCTCCACCTTGAACTTCTTTAGGGACTGGGGTTCGTGCTTGAAGTTGTGCGCCCTTGCAGCCATGTCTGCAGAAATAGGAAGGTTCCAAGCCTCTTCGATGATTGGGAGTTGCCTTACTTTCAAGCTGCAAATGAAATGGAATTCAATACTAATGAGTTTAAACGGGAGTTAAATGTTGGCTCCTTACATAGCCTCCTGCTTCGGTGCCGCTCCCAAGCTTTTCTGGAGAAATTTTATCTTCTCCTTGAGGTTTCCATTAATCTTTGAGCGACCACGACTGGCATTCACATAACAGGCGAGGGCATCCCGTGGCTGCTGTGAATAAATTAAACCACAACTCCATATGATTACAACCAAACAGCAAACGAGGAAAGGAAATTAGTCTGCGACAAAGTTGAGGTTTAGCGTTAAAAAATGGAATGGAGCTGAATTACCTGGGAAACTGTTTCATATAGAATCCCTAGGTTCGTCCAGGCAGCTCCGTGATGCTTGTCCAATTGGACTGCGCAGATATAAGCCTGGAGTGCATCCAATGGTTGATTCTGTTGCTGGTACAACACTCTGTTAAGGGGAAAATCAAATTCAAGGCTATGCAAATACTGATGAATGAATGAGTTGGCTGCAGCGTAATTTATTTCCTCACCCAATGGAGCACCAGGTATCGCTGTTTCCTTCTGACTTGTCTACACTATTCCGGTAAGCGAGGAAGGCGTCATGCACTTTTCCTAGGGAAGCATAACACCTCCCCAGAAGGTAAAGAGACTGACCACTCTTTGGCTCTGACTCGAGTGACTTTTGCAAGCAGTGAATCGCCACTTGCTCTCGATAGAGCTTCTCTCCAAAAGATTCCTGGCAGTGGTGGAGCCAACCTAGGTAAATTATAATTAAAAAGGAAAGGTTATGAGCATATGTTTGAATGGAACTGGACTCACCCAAGTTTCTGTAAAGATCCGCTCTAAGGGCAGGCGGAAGATCCTGATGCGGTAGAAGCTTTTCGTACAGGGTCTTTGCGAACTTTTCCTTGCCTTGTATGTCGTGTAGATGAGCAATGTGGAATCTGATTTGATTTTCAGAGAGCGTGGATGGACTGGTGTCGTTTGATGCGATGAGAAAGTGCTTTAGAGCGGATCCAAGTTGCGGACTTGCTTTGAAGATGAGGCCCAGACGGAGGTGGACTTCCTTGCTCCGGCTGAATGAAGGTTCCTTGTAAAGAACTTCACGGAAGAAGCGACTGGCCCTGGAAGAGAAAACTGAGAGTGAGTGGAGTGTGGCCTACTTTATGGCAAACTGAGGATGATGAGGCAATCCCTCGTTAAAGCTAAAAGGACGTCAGCGGACTCTAAGCGTCAGGGGAAGATAAACAATTCCAGCCCTATACAACAGGAGTTCTTTCGGCTCAACAATCCTAAGGTGGTGATTGGTTCTCTTGGAACAACAATGGGGACACTTGATAAGACCAATCTACTACCAAATCAGCCACTGGCCTCGGCTCAAATGACACACCAATTGAGGCTTTGATTTATGAGCAACTCAATTGACTGTCGTCGACCCTTCCTCAAGGACCTGTCCTAAAATAAAGAAAAAAGGACCCTTTTTGTCAAGGGATTGTCGGCTGAGTGTCCTGTCCATCGTCACGTAGTCACTCACCGTTGTACTTGTAATAGGAGTGAATGGATGAGTCGGTGAACACGGAATGGTGCGGCAGTGAGAGATGACTTGAGCCCTTGAGGCCCTACAGGCCCATTTCTGGGCTAATGGCGGGACTGAACACGACGGTGTTGAACTTAATTAGTGGAAGTGAGTGTAGCAGTGAGACGGAGGTGATGACGGAAGGAAGGAAGTTGGTAAGGCAGTTCGTGAAGTCTTTTAAATCCCTGTCTCCCCCGACTTCAGAGCGATGATGAGTGAGGGGAGTGCGAGGAAGAGTTCACTGCCTCTAAACAAAGGGGCGGTCGACGGAGCCCCCTTCCGCACGCACAGCTCACGCACTTCATGAGCCACCACCAAAGGGGCAACACTCTCGTCCAATCCACTTCTCCCTCAATACAGGCCGTGGAAGGAGACGAGCAGGATGAGTCTCTTTTATGCCGACAACACAGACGTCATCTCTCTCACTCTTCTGG
Source organism: Pseudachorutes palmiensis (assembly GCA_009869845.1). NCBI lineage: Eukaryota > Metazoa > Arthropoda > Collembola > Poduromorpha > Neanuridae > Pseudachorutes > Pseudachorutes palmiensis. The sequence goes on along the minus strand of VNWY01000021.1, from coordinate 128,526 downwards.
ATCAAACGGAACTTCTCGCCATCCAGGGAACAAGAATCAGCACAATGAAAATGTCCCGGGACTCCGAAATCCAGCTCCCACGACCCTTCGTTCTCAGCCTTACAAAGACCCTTTGGCTTAAATGTGAGGGATGCTCCTCCTCTAGGGAAAAGGGACCTCATAATTATATTGCCCTGGATCTCTCTCTTTCTTTGGAAGTGGCCATATGGAGAGAAACAAAGAACCGGAATGAATGGACCAGTCTTCCTTTTCATGATTCTGAAATAAACCAAGACCGGGTTCTGGTGGTACCTCCTCTGGCAAACATTGGCATGACATCGCCTCATCCCGCTGCCTCTCTCACTACCTCATCTTTCCATTACAATGGCCACAGTCACTCACCCTTCTTAAACCCATAAGTAAGGGGTCATGAGTTAAAGGGAAGGGACTGTGGAACCGAATCTAAAGAGGTTAGATCAGAGATGATTGAGGAGAGGTGAGGAAATTGCTAAGAGTATGTGCAGAAAATGTTTTTAGCATTACCATTTGAAGGCGTTGTAGTGAAAGTAGACGAGAGCAAGGCCATACATGAAGGGGACATCATGCCAGTAGTCCTCTTTGTTCTCTCTGTAGTATTTCTCATACGCGGATCTAGCTGGAATCATAACATAAACTCATATTAAAATCAAACTAACTGATCACAAACACAGAACAACCCTTGAGTGCAAAATGGGAAGAACCCACTGGTCGGAATCGAGACATAATCGCAAAAAATATTCCCTGCTCCCAAGGTCAGTAGACCCTGCACCCCCTCCGGACCTTACCTTTGGAGAAGTCTTCTAGCAGAAGGTGGAAATGACCCAATTTGCAATATGTTTTTGCCTCAATGTTAATCTTATTGTCACTTTTTGCTTCCATTATCATCCGTTCCAGATGGAGAATGGCCTGATGGAAAGAACAACAGGAAAGAACAAAGGTTAGACTCGTAAGACATAAACAATTGGTTTTTCTCAAACTTACCTTCTGGATTGTATCTCTTCGAGGATCCTGGCCTGGGATAAAGCCAAACTGGCGACTGGAAAACCAACAGATGAGAAATCAATTAATAGAATTAATTCATTAACACTAAACTACAGGACAGGATCTTCTTCGTATTCACCACAAAAGTACATCTGCTTTTGCATTATTCCACGACTAATTAACACACTAATTTACGACCTTATGACCTTACCTATCGATATCCGTAAGGATCTGGAGTTCAGCACCAGTGAGTTCCATTTCCCCTCCGTATGTTGGTGGTGGTACTCAATCACTAATTAAATCAACTCCAATTGATTAATTAATCATGCAGAAAACAACTGAACTGAACAATTGAAAGTTAACTTTTCATTCAATTGAGAATGAGAATTTGAGTGGAGATTTTCTCAAAGCCACCACCACACAACCATACAATTTCCGCTTCCTCAAAAATTAAAATTTGGAAGAAAGGAGTAAAAGAATGGCTCAAATAAGTATAAAAAAAGGTTTATAAAATTAAAAACAAAAGTGTTGTAATTAATCTCAAGATTGATGGTAATTGAGTACAAAATGTTTAGTTGTAAGGAGCCGCACTTGTTCAAGGTCATCCTGACCGTGGGTTGTGGGAAGTGGCTGGAATTCCAAATGCCGCTCAAAAAAACAGCCAGCTTGGAGGATTCAAAATTAGCGGAAATTGGAATCTCACCTGGGAAGGAAACTTTTAGTTAATTGATTAATTGAATTGATTTCATTGAATTGATTTCATTGAAATGGATTGTTTTTACTCCAGGTTAAAGTTAGTTCTGATTGGTGGAGATTATAAGAATTTGATTGCACTTTGCCATATAAATACTTTCGAATCAATCTTTACATTCTGTTCCCTTCCAAAGGGAATAAGTGACCTCTTGGCCGACTAAAAAGAATGAGTTCCTCTTGACTAATTTACATCCTAAAGGGAGTGAAGCGTTAAGTAGTTCAGTTGGCAGTTCCAAATGTAGCCTGCTTTTAATTTACGTCGTCCCCTGCTTCCTACCCTGGAAAAGATAACCAGAAATTAGCGGTTTCCAAATGATATAGGAATTGGAACTCACGTTTCTAGAAACTGCGGCAGCTGAGGAGCCAGAAGAAGATGGAGAAGATTCCTGGCTATTGCCCCCAAAGTGACAGATGTCGTCGTCCTCATCATCTGAGTAATCGCTGGAACGAAGACGCATCTTTTTCTTCGGATGTATTTCGTCATCGTCCTCCCCGGATGATCCTGAACTTTCGTTGTCTCTGCTGGGAGATGAGGGTGGACTGATAGCCTTCATGATCCTACCCCTTGACTCGTGCCACATATTGGCCATTCGACCATCTTTCCCAAACAGGAGGAGGAAGGAGTGAATAAACTCTCGAGATTTGTCCTCCCATTTGTGAATTATGTCACTCCGCTTCTCATCCAAGTTGTCCAGAACACGCTTCCCAGTCTCCCGTAAAGAATCCATCTTGTTCTGTAAGCGAAACGTCTTTTCCTAAAACGAAAATACAAATTCACAACTTCATTTGAACGCTTCACTTGACACCTTACCTTGATGAAGCCGACGTTGAGTTCTTTCGCTGAATATCCGCGTGCCAAGTTCCTCCGAACGTAGACGTCATAGTCCTTGACGATTCGTGCGACAATATCAGAGGTGCTAATTCCTTCTGTGCGGACTGTGGGAACAAACATTCCCAATTGTTTCAGATAAGCGTAACAGTCGTCATCTGTTCCCGTTGTGTAAGGCTCTTCATCATGGGCCACAAAGTCAATTTTATTTCTAGTGAGGAAATCCAGATCTGTGACCCATGGAGCATCCCGAAGGACCTCATCGACATAGCGGCAGTGGCGCACAGCCTCATATCTCTCGGAGTCTGTCATGACCGTACATCCCTTCCGGCTGTGTGTTAGCTCATCACTGCAAACTGGAAAGATAGAAACAGCCGGTAATACATTGAGTAAGGTAATGTACCTACTCTTGAGAACCAATTAAGTCTCACCTCCAACAATGAGGTAGACATTAGAGAACAGGTTTTTGGCTTGCATGAGTTGCCTAGCATGCCCTTGGTGAAAGACATCATAAATCCCATCGGCATAGATACGGATAGGACGAGGGGCTGTAAATGAATGGTTTAATTTCCAAATCAAGGCTAACCATGTTATAATTAAATTACTTGTGCCTGCTCTGGCTTCGTCGATTGTGATTTTGTAATTGTAGTCGACGTGATCCCGTTCCAATTGGGCCCTGTGTTCGTCTGAAAACGGAGCAGGAAGATTGAGGGACTAAAATGCAATTAAATTAGAGTAATTAGTACTTAATCAATCAATGAAGGGTATGATTTGCTTACTCTGCTGATTGACAAGGAAGACCTTTTGCGACCTTTGTGACGAGATGATGTGCCAGGGGAGGTTCCAGGTTCCGGAAGTGTATTCTTCCTGTCCGCCATGTTGGCTGCCATGTTGTGTTAATTGCCACCCCTGGAGACTAGATTAATTAATTAAGTACTAAATTGGAGCGTGTAATCTCGAGTTGAAGGAACGAGTGAATGAGAACAGGTGATGTTATGACAGAGCCGAACCTCCCCCTCGCCTTCTCGTCTATACTGCGGTATAAGTAAGGTCGGGGGTCAGCCACGCAGCGCCTACGTCGCCAAATGGCCACGTGACTCAGCTCCATGTCATCAAAGTGTCAATCATTCACCTGAAACCAATTTAATTGGGTTAAGTATTTGATTGATAAGATTTATTAATAGTTAAATGCTTACCGCAAACAAACGACGCCATAATTCTGGCCAAGGACATTTCCCAATGTCACCTCTGCTGCCGATGACATTTCCATCATCGCATCACAATTCATAAATGAAATGTCAATGTCAAATTCCTTCATTCCTGTAACAATTTTATTATTGCGCGAGCATTTGCATTTTATAACAATGGAAGACATAGATTGTAAATTGTGGCTCTTTTGAGTCTCCACTCTTCTGTCCTCTTAATTTGATTATTGTTTCCCTTAATTAAATGTTTTAATTACTTGTTTACAGTTTAAGTCACTTAGGTCTCTGTATTGTCAAAATGTTTCATTAGGCACTCGAGTCAGTCTTAAGAAGAAAACACTACACTCTGTTTTGGTTCCTGGAAGACCATAAAAGATGATTGTAAATCAATTATTACAGAATTAGACGTTGATTGTTCGGCACTTTGATCAATTAATCTAAAGTCAAGGCAAATTCATTGCACACCTAAAATTCTAGTTACATCCTAACTCTAACCAATCAGCAACAACCTCCTCACAATACTCCCTTTTTAGTCCCTTTTAGGCTGAAATTAGGCCATCAAACACCAATTCCAGAAAAGGACTCAATTCATTTAAACAAAAATAGTCCTAACCCACATACACAGCGTCAGAAATGACATTTTCCTCATCGTAAACTACATTTTTCTAAAAGAAAAAACCTTCGAGAGGAAGCGTGGGCACTCGGCTCAGAGCCACTTTGACCCGTCTGAGGCCTTGAGTGACAAGTCGTTATTGTTTTTGAGTGGCTCTGAAGGGACGATGTTGTCCAGCTCCAGCCAGGAACCGTCCTTGGCAACAATGTTGCTGATTTCCTGAAGTAGTTCCGAAGGGATTACTCCTATGGATGGTTCAAGGTCATCCGCCTGGAGTCCAGTCATTAACTCTGCAAATAAAAAAGAATAGAATTTAGCAATGAATTTCCAAGTCATGATCAAATGCCCAAAGCATGCAGAGCAAGGTCGTAAGAATATTGAGACACTCACGTCGAATCAGAGAGAAAATTCAACACATTAGAATGGCAGTGGGCACTGGAATAAACCCAGGCAGATAGAGGAGCATAAGGAATGAAAATAACAAAGGAAATGAACATCAAAGAGTGGCACAAATGAAAACAAGATTGAACAATAAAGGTCGTTAAACAATCAAAACACAAGTGAAGCATTTCAAGTGTGTAAATGTGAAGGACGGAATTGAAAGAAGCAAGGGAAGGTTAAGTGTTTTCAAAGGCCTTGTCACAAATTGGCGTAGGTTTGGTAGCTGTAATAACCCATATTCTCATCGGCGGAAGTCGAGAAAGTTTCCTGGAGAAAGTCTTCTGGTGTGTGCGGGAGTGAGTAGGCAATTCCAAGACCAGAGTCAGCAGATTCCTGCCGCGTGTGATCACCCAGAAACGGATCCTCCTCTGGTTTCCGGTTCTTCAGACGCTGCTGCTCTGCTTCCATCTACAAAAACAGAAACGTTAACACATTGGAAATATCCAATCATGAGTCATTGCTCCTCCCCTTGACTCACCTGTCTCATAATCTCCTGTTGCCTCATCTTGAGTCGTTCGCGCTCCAGCTGTAGTTGCTGAAGTCGAAGTTCCTGCTGCTGTGAATTGCCGGAGGCAGCTGCATGCGCTGCTGCTGCGTTGTTCACTTGTTGCGTCAATACGGCAGGACGTTGTAAATGAGCGGCTGCAAAAGAAGGAAAATATTTACATTTTAGGACAATTAGAAACAATGAGCAGTTTGAAAAAGTATTTTATACGTACGAAGACGAGGGTCAAACCAGCTAGTTTTTTGTGTCTGATGATTGAGAAAATAAACCTGACCCTCTTGTGTCATGGCCTGCTCCCATCCATCAGGGAGTGGTACAATTCCTGCATCCGTCACAGTAGCAAGCGTTGGAGTCGTAGCTGTCGCTGCGGCCGCTGCAGCTGCTAAAATCTGAGCATGTTGAGCCACCCGAGGATCCTCCCATTGCGTGGTCCTGGTGATGTGACTGAACGGAAAAGGCCATGAATTAGTTCATTGATTATATAGTCAAATGAATTAAGAATTATGAATGAATTAGGATCGTACTTAATAAAGTAGATTTGTCCTACTGGAGTTGCTGCCTGTTCCCAACCGGGCGGAAGTGGGTCTTGTGTGAGATTTCCAGCACTCCCCGAGGGTGTCCCTGTGGACAACGGTTGTGTTTGACTCAAGGATAGCGTTTGTTCCAAAGTTGCAGGTGAGCTATGGGCACGGAAGTGGACGGATTGTGGTCCTGGGAGTGGACTTGTACGCCTGTGAATGATAAAATGTGATTACAAGGACCAAGGTGTATTTGGATGGAGCCAAATCAATAAGAACTGATTGTAATTTAAATCCGAGTCTCTTCCTGTCAACGTCTTTTAGCTAAGATAAGATAATGTGGTGTAGCATAGGACATATTAGATTATAACTAACCTGAGATTAGCTCCAGAATCGACTGAGCTTTCCCGGGAGTGTGAGAGTCTTGCTGCCTGTTGTGCTGGAGATGGTGGATTGAAGAATGAATCGGGTAACTTCCTAAGTCTCAATGGTACAGTCTTTGGCCTAGCTGAGTTTGGTTGAAGGACGGAGTCGAAGAGAGTCCTGAAGTTCTGAGTCGGAGTCACCCCTGATATGAATCACTTGATTTGGATTGCCCTCTGCCATTATGATTCCCTTGTTGGGGTGGGTGTCCCCGTGACCTGTACTTGACCTGTATGTATGTATAAGTGGACGGATGGTTATGTAATGTAGGGTACAAGATGGCGGTTGTTGGAAGAGTTCCTTCCTTGTGCTGTCCTTCTGGGCGGAGATGCAGTGCTCAACTGAAGTGCACTGGAGTGCAAGGTGTGTCTACCACACAAGAAATCCTCCTCCCTTCCCATGCCCCTCAAAATAACACCAAACAGTACAACACACCACACACTATTCAAACAAATAACAAATTAATCAATTAATATATTAAAAACTATTCATTTCATCTTTTTCTTTCACCTTTTATATCATCTTATTACATTATAATTATTTAATTACAGCAAAACAGCTCATCTGCAGGGGGTTATACCATCCCCCCTTCTATCCGTCCGTCCCGTCCTCACTTTCAGTCAATTTTATTTGCACATTGCAGGGCTAACCCCTTAGAGTCTAGTGTTTTAACTTTGTTTGTTGTGTTAATTTAGGAATTGGTAATTATTATAATTTTCTCTTTCTAGGCTTTTCTGGTTTCGGGTTTAGACGAGCATGTTCTTCTTCGTCTCTGGCATGTCCATCAGCAATGTCCCGCAAGCGTCGAACTAGCACCATAGTGCTATCGCTTTCGTGCACTGGACGGCGCGGAGGAGGTTCAATGGGCGCCCTGACATCTCCTGCACCACCGTCAAGAATGTCTCTGTTCCCTTGTCTTCTCGTCGAATGAGCAACACCTTGGTCCCTGGGTTGTTGAAGACTGAGTCTCTCAGTTGCATTAGATGGACCCGCCCGATTCTCCTGGATATTCGATGAATAGTAGGAACTCCCTTCCGGAATCCTCTGGGAAGACTTATTTCCAGGATTATGTTTTGTCAAATCCTGTTTTAAGGGCTGTCGGGCTGGAGCGATGCGACTATCCTTGTTCGTCTGGGTTGTAGAACACCCTGGTTCTTCCTTGTGCACCGAAGAATGTTCGCTTTCACTGAAAGTGAGGAGATTTGCCCTCTCCAGCATCAGCTTCTTTGCATCCCTTTTCTTCTTTGCTTGAGCTCGGAATTCATTTTGCTTCATGGCAGCTGCGATGATTTTCTCCTTGTCTTTGAGGGTTTCTTCTGTGTATTCTTTTCCTCCTAGACGTACAAATTGTCTTTCCAGTTTCTCATATTGGTTCATTTGGAAATCAGAATCAGATGAATTCAGTCCAACGTCTCGATTCAATGCCCCAGCGATGATTTGATAAATTCGCCTGGTCGTGGCAGAAGTGGATGAGCAAACCTCTGGCAGCAGTGGAACTGAATTTGTCGGAGTTTTCGGCAGGTAGTGGTAAGACTCGGATTTGGAATCGTGAAAACCTGGCAGCATTCCGAAGTATGGGTTGAATTCTGCGCATGATTCAGCATACAAGTCAGTTTCAGATGCTTTTGAGTTTTCTGCATAAGGATTCGTCCAACTTTCCTCCCGGCTGGGAAAATATTCCGCTTCAGACTTTCTGAAAACCTGGAGAATAATTGACAATGTAAATTGACAGTGTAAACGCCGACCTGGAGTTTTGACCTTACCTTTTCCCTTTCTTCATAGAGACAGGTTCTGTGACTTTTTCGACAAAGTTCCAGCTCTGGTGGTGTCAGTGAGAGTCGTTTGCCCAATTCAAGGGATTCTGCGTCTGCCTTTTGTGGTTTTGGTTTGGACGCTTTGAAGATTGTCACCGTTTCAAGTTCCTTCTCTCTGCTTTGTTCCTTGTTTCCTGTGAAGTCAAACGATCCTGGATTCAAGACTTTTGTTGACACTTGAGAAGCTATACCTTACCAGACGGCAACCAGATTGGTTTCATTTGATGCGTAGACTTTTTCCTTGAGCGCTTAAGACCGTAACTCTTTTCTGGTGAAGGTGGTGGCGCTTTCAAATCAAATTTATGAAACTCTTCCTCATCGTCATTCATGAAGTCACCGGATACAACCATTTTCTGAAGCCTGTAACGACTCCGATCATTTGAAGCTGGAACGATACTGCTTGCCGTGCTCATTCCAGAATGGTCGTAGTCTTCATTTTCATATCGAACGTAGACCTCATGCTCATCGCTTTCCCCTTCTTCTTCGCCAGTGTATTTGAAATTATGATTGAACTGGTCGTCCTCACTTCCTTCTCCCAGCACTAGGAATTCACTCCCGTCAGAACCCTCAGACGTGTCGCTCATTGGATCTCTGATGTCTTCATCATTCTCACAAATGCAACCTTGATGTGAAGACACTGCCAATCCTTGGGGAACAGATGAAGTGATCGGAAGTTCGTAGTTGACAATGGGACATTGAATCATCTGCAAGTTTAGAGTTTAGAGTCAGAGTAGGGGATTGACGTATCCAGAGAGAGAATTAAATTACCTGCAACATTGCGTTGATTGAACCTTCGGTAGGGAATTTCTTATTTCTATTCTTTGCATCCCTTCGCATGGTTCCACTGGCAGTGACAGAGATGTTGTTATTCGCTAGAATTTGGTGTAGATCTTGTGAGAAGATGATGTTGTCTGTCAGCAATCGCTCAGCGGCAATGAGTTCGTCGAACATATTCGAGACCATTTTCTGATGGAAGTTTTCCACGCACTGGTGTGTCTCGACTTCACGTTCGAGACTCTTGTAGAAAAGGAATTCTCGGAGTGTGACAGTCAAGAAGGGATCATCCCTTTGTAGAGTTCGAAGAAACGTTTTTTCCATTAGATCCAATTCCTTGTCATTGAAGTCAACGAGTCTCTTTGCAAGCTGAACTTTTTCAAGGGTCCGGTCGTGTTCTGCACGTAGATTCTCGTAGAGCTTCTTCAATGCCTGGAATGATTCCATTTGATTGTCGTCCTTCCGAAGGAGACTCACGGAATCCAGTCGCCATTTTTGCCAGAGCCAATTCCATTCAGCCTGTTTGGCCTCAACACTCGCCACCACATGAGCTTCCTCCAACTTTTTCTTTTGTCCTGGAAATCCAAATGAAAATAAAAACCTTTCAACTTGTAAAATCATGAGTAAGAACATACCGAGTAATCCCATGAAGTTTTCCAAAGCAAAAGGGTCGTTGACATTTGGAGGGATTGAAGCACAAGATGGGGCTGGTGACTGGGCTTTGTCATCCCCTGATTCCTGGACATCGGGTTCCTGGTATTGTTCCCGTAGTGCGTCATTCTCATCTCGTTCTGTTTGCAGGAGCTGCTTCAAGTAGCTGATTTCCGACTGGAGCTCACCAATCATTTTCTGTACCCCGGAATTAACAAGTGTAACGTTTTTCTTAGCACAAACGCGGATTGTTTTGGCCCGATTGGCGTAATTCAGAGTGCAGTAGACATCGTCGTAATTGAGCGTTGTAGGGGAAACGTTGGCAATCATGACCGTCTTGCAATTCCCACCGAGTGAGTCCTTGAGCAGTCGTGTCAGCTTTGAGTCCCTGTATGGAATATGTTTCTTCCCATCTGCAAGTGCGTTGATGCAATTCCCCAGGGCAAGGAGTGACTTGTTAATGCTGCTACCCTCTCGACACCTTTGACAAACTTTGTTTGTAGCCATCTTGCTCCCACGCTCACTTCCGGCAAGGTCCACCATTACAAGTTTAGCTTTACACGTCTTGTAACCTTGGGATCGATGAGTGATTCGCTTTCTAAGGGTAACGAATACTTGGAAGACTGCGTGAGACCGGGACGACTCTTCATTCTGATCCGTTGGATGCTGAGTTCTGGCGCTATTCCCAAAGGACAACATCCGAAGCAGCTCTGCAGCATCTTTGATTTTGTGCATGGTGAGATTGGGTACGTTGACGCCATTAAGTCCATCCTCCCGAATGCTCAATTGACCACTTGGATAAAGAAGGTCCTTGATCGTTTCATTGTAAACTTCCAAATAGGAAATCACAATTTCAGACTCGTATTCATTTGCCATTTCCTTTATCCGCTTCGACAGTTCCTTCGCCATGAGGAAAGTTAGTCCAGGGTTTTCTGCTGAGCCTAGCATTGTGTATGTCTTCCCACTTCCGGTTGCCCCGTAAGCAAAGACAGAACAGTTGAATCCACGGATGACATGGTTCACAATAGGCTTGAGAACATCATCGAATATTTCCACATTCGAATGCAAAGGGGCAAAGACACGATCAAATGCAAACTTGAGATTCTTGTTCCGCCGCTTCCTGCAGTCATGAAGGATGTTCTGCTTCAGTCCGTGGTAAAAGAATTCTGGAGGGGCTTTCTTCGGGTCAAACTTGACGGTTTGGTGGTCCAGGGCTTTTACGACGATCTTCGCTTCCTTGATTCGCTTCTCCTTTGCATTCCGTGGACGGATTCGGACTAGAACTTTAATGTTGTCACGAATTGACGATTCACCGCCGCCATTTTCGTCCATAGTCAAAGCTTCCCTTGCCAGAGCCCAAATTAACTGGGCCACTAAAAAATGAATTCTAGAAAATGTTAAAATTGTTCTGATCGAATGCTTTATTTGCTTGGTTACAATTGCTTTGCTAAGGCAATAAAATGTGGTCTTCACTTCATTTCCATTGTACGTGGTTTCTACTCAATTTTTCCATCTACAGATACAAAGGGGAGATCCCTTAAATGGACCTTCGCAAACCTTTGATTATTAATTTGTAAACCAATAGCTAACCCTTGGCCTATGAAGTTCCTTACTACAACTTGTGCTAGAGGTTAAAGGTTAGACTTGAGTTTTATGAAAGGTATTCGGGTATTCCTTCTGAATTGGGGGTATTAGCTTTGACTGTAATTGAAGAGGAGGAAGGTATCGCCAACGGGAAGATTCCAAAGGGAAGCTGATAGTTTATGTTTGATATGGAGGGAAGGGATGCCCCCTTACCTGTTGAGAGACAGACGCCAATCCAAGGATGGACGATGGAGGATGGACTCAAGGGAGTCGATGGACAATAGAAAGGAATCATCTTCACAGAAACAAATGCTACAGGATGACCTCGGATTCCTCAGCACGCACAACTCATTTCACAATGCCCTTCGATCAACGGAAAAAAACAATGGAATTCTGTTAGTACTTTTAACTTTTATTTTCTTTTAGATTACAAAACAGCGACTCCCGTAAGACAAGGCATTTAACATGTAAACACAGGCACTCAGTGGATGGAACTAAAGCAGTTTAGGACGTTAACTTGTTAATCAGCATCTACAGAAGCTTTGGAAGGCGAAATCTAAAGTTATTGAGGAGCATCGCTTGCTCATGGCATTTGACCTCATGGCATGATCTAAACTTGCTTCCTCATTTCATGCATCCGCTTCAAGCGCTTCCGCAGTTCCACTGGGAATTTCTCATAGCACTTCTTGCATACTGGCTTGGAGTCCATTTCGTAAAACTTGGACTTTGGATTGAGGACTTGGTCGCAAGTGGAGCAGGAAAAGTGATGGGAACAGTAGGCTTTGTTCAATGCCGTCACAACTGAAAAAGATGGAAATTCAAGAACCATTTTGATTCTGATGTTCCAGTCCCTTACCATCTCCTGTGATGACTTGGTTGCAAATGAAGCACAAATTCCCAAACAGTTGATGGTAGTGGGTCTCACAGTAGGCAAGGCCCTTCTTCTCATAATGACGATGACCGAGGAAAGGCTTCTCACACTTGGCACACACAAAGTGCTAAAATAATCAAAAAATTTCAATTAGGAAAACTATATAAAACTGAAGCGTGTTTGCATACCTCAACATGCCACTGTTTCCCCAAAGCGGTGACCACTCGTTCCTCGATTGGACGACGACAGGCTCCGCAAATCGGGATTCCCATTTTATCATGACACCGAAGGCAGTAGAGTTGGTTCATGTCATTGGCAGCAAACCCTGGGCGGGACTGCTTCACTTCCCTTGCCTCGTGATTCAACTCGATCCCACAAGCGGTGCATGAAAAGTGGTACGGGTGGAATACCTCACCACGGAATCGTAACGGACGTCCATCGTCGATTGGCCCACTGCAATAATCATATCATGAATGAACTTTACATGAACATCCATGAAAACCTTCACTTTCATTTAAAACTCACTGGCACTTTGCACAGATGAATTTCCCACTGGCTTCTGCTTTGACCTTTGCATTGCAGTCATGGCAGAGACTCCTTCCTTGATTCTTAATGAAGCCAGAGTCAGCCAATTCCTTTTTGCAAAGTTGACATCGGAAGCAGTTTGGATGCCAGGAAGCATTCATTGCCTTGATGACACGGCCAATAATAAATTCCCGACAGTGAGCACAGCACGGTGCAAACAGGACATGGAAATCTAAAAAATATTCAATTGAAATACATATGCTGAGCTGCTGGTCTGAAATTAGACTCACCGTGTTCGCAATACTTCCGGCCATCGAACTCGTAAAACTTCCCCGAAGGGAATGGGCGGAAGCACTGGGCACAGACCTGAAAACAAAGGACAATCAGCCTTCAATCAATTAGCAAGATTTGGCAATCGTTTTTAAGAGTATTACGAAGCATTCTCCATGCCAGAGTTCACCATTTGAGTTTACGATTTTCTCTTCCGGTTCAAATCCTTCCCCGCATCTCGAGCAAAACATGTCCATCATGGTCACACTGAAAACAGCATAATATTGGAAAAAATGAGAAAAAACGACAAAAGAAACGACGCCATTTTGCCTTTGTGAACCAAGGAAACGACGCCATTTTGCAACTGCGCAGTTCACACCGGTCCAACACACGTGGGAGGTGGACCGCACTAATCTCAATTTCAACCAATTCCCTCATCAATTGAATCAATTCAATCAATTCAATCAACCAGCCACGTTCTGAATTAATTGAGGCAATTGACATTTGGTAATTGACTATGCTTACCCTCCACTTTCCCGTCTACTCACTCTTCGAACGTGTAAGTCACTCTCTTCAATCTTTAAATTCATTGAATTCATTGTGGAACTGTGATAACAACGTTCAGGGCCTTAGAAACTGGACTATTCGTTACAAGCAAGTGTTGTGGATGACAGAACAAAACCGCGACTGGACTGACTGATTATGGAGTGCAATTGGCTTGATTTTGTGGTGAGGAATTAAGTGCTTTGTGTTTGGTTTGTAAATTGCAGAACTGTGATTGATTACTTTTGCTTACCCAGGCATTCCAGTAGAAGCTAAATGGAGATGTCCCACCTCCTCCCCCACCTCGACTCTTCCCTCTTGATTTCAACGGTCCAGGTACTGGCTAGCTCCTGCAATCAGAGAATGACAAAGGTATGGTAAACCCCTTTTTTGACGATAAGAACTTATTGACCTTCTTATTCGTCTCAGTCACACTCTGGATTCATAGGAAAGCACTTGAGAGTAATTGGGAAAGTGCCTGGCGTTTCCTTGATCTACTTTCCATATTTGGAGATATCGTCAGTGTCATTCCTCTGCAATTTCTAGGTGGGTAGTAAGCTATGCATTTCCTACACCTTACATCACAACCTCTATAGGATCTCCATTCAGCAGCAGAATCTCTATGAAGATCCTCTGCTATGCTTGCATGTGCAATATCCGATTGAATGAATGAGTTCTACTGACCTTTGCTCCTCTGCTTGAGTTTGAGTGGCTCCAGCACTTGTGTCTGTCAATAGGTCTTATCTATTTTTATTAACTACGAGATTAGCCAAAATCCTTTATGTTTTGCCATTTGCAGGGCAGGATGAGGAGATGAATTGTTTCCTGACAACGCCTTACCATCTATACACCAACTTCGCAACACCGCCAACCTTCGAAGGACTGCTTTTGGCAGATAGTAAAAAGGGGGAAGATCTCCAAGATGGCCCTTCGTGACACGAGTCCAGTCAACAACGACTGCGGAGACCCATCGGCCCTGGAGCCTAGTGACAAGTCAGAAGATGCCACTTCCTCATCAGACTCATCCAGTGAAGAGGAAATGTATTACGATGCGATCGACGGAAGTGGAACGCTTATCAGTCGGCATCTTTCCAAGGACAGAAGCAGCAGAGGGGACTTGACCCTCATGCCAGGAGACTCACTAGTCGCACTCATCAACAGACAACAGACAGAAGAAGAACTGACCTTGCCCCCTCCTCCTCCTCCAGTCCTGGTAGAAGAGGAAACTCAGGCTCAGCCAGTGACTGTTCGTACACACAAGTGGGACGAAGCGTTCAAACGACTCAACAATGAAGGGGTCGAAGATGAAGTTGAAGACTCCCCAGGGGGTCAATCTTCATCCCAGACTTCGAGCATTGACGGTGTATACCCTCAACGCCAGTCACGCCCTTTTAAGGTGGTTGAGCAAGACAGCGTGTCACTCAGTGCTCGAACGCGTCCGCCTGACCTCATCAGCAGCTGTGTTGGAAATCATTCTCAGATGGATCAGTCTCCGCTTGTTGAGGATCAGCCACCCATTCCTCCACCGCGAAGACGCCGGAGAAACAAATCACCAACCATATCCATTGTCTCAAATGTGAAACTTGACAAGGCGACCATGGGCAGAGAGTTCATGGGAGTCGTTACTGCACAGGACGAAGAACGAACAAGATGCAAGGCGTCAGGTCCACGTGTTCTTCGACGGACTGAATCCCTTGGGTTGACTGGAAGTTTGGAGAAGGATGTCCTGAAGGGACTCCGGGATGAAGCAGTTGGTGGTGCCAAGGAAGCTCCAGAGTCCAGTACCACTGATTCAATCACACCGCAGTTCCCAGCACTCGGAACATCAGAACGGAAGTTCCCTTTTGTGAGGACAAAGACTGACAGTGGTAAACTGCTGAGTGATATCGAGATCTTAGAACAAGTGACGGTACGTGAAGGCTAAAAAAAAGAAACTGTTATAAAGTAAGCATTTTATTATCAAATTATTTAAAAATTTTATCAGGTGGTAAACTTGGACACTGGCGAACGGATTCCGCTCTCTTCTGCAGAAGACAAAATTCCCAAATGCATCAATCCGCTTTCTCTTCACATCATGCGTCTCACTTCCGAGTATGTGAGTGAGGACAAGTCCATTGATTCTGACGATGAATCCAAGAAATCCACAACTTCCGAGACACTTCGTGGAAGAGGCATTCGGAAGCTATTCAGCGGAGTACGGAGAAAGGCAATAGCTAAAGCCCGTGCTCTCAAAACCAAATCCTTGAATGAGGAAGTTAGTCTGCCACGAGAGAATAATTGCGAAGGGGAATCGGAAGATGTTGGACTCAAGACGAAGGCTTCGCCTAAGCACAAAGGGCCCTATGACTTTGATCACATTCAACTAGTCCAGGAACTAAGCACGGATCATTCTTCTCCTATTTGGTGTATGAAGTTTAGCAACTGCGCTCGTCTCTTGGCCACTGCTGGACAGGATAGACTCATTCGTGTCTGGGTCCTTCATTCACAACTCAGCTATTTCCAGGATCTCATCAAAGCCAGTAAAGTCAGTCCTACTCCTAGTATAGACGCACTTCCTCCGCTCGACGGGAAATCAGAGTGAGTCGTAGAATTTATAGTAAAGGCTGGTGAAATATAACTAAAATTTTCCAATCATAGGGCTGATAAGTCATGGCCATTTGTGCTCTTGTCGTCATATTCTGGTCACACGGCGGATCTGCTGGACATTGCCTGGAACAAGAGTTTTTTCCTCCTTTCTTCGTCCATGGACAGGACGGTGAGGCTTTGGCACATCTCCAGGAGAGAATGTCTCTGCTGCTTCCAGCATATCGACTTTGTCACGGCCATTGCATTCCACCCAAGGGTAATTAATTGAATTTAACCCATCCAGGCTAACTTAGTTTTAAGGCAAATTCTTTTCCGTTTCTTAGGATGATCGATATTTTCTGTCGGGTTCTTTGGATGGGAAGCTGCGGCTTTGGAATATACCTGACAAGAAAGTGGCCCTTTGGAACGAAGTCCCTGGCCCCAACAACCTCATCACGAGTGCAAACTTTTGTCAAAACGGGAAGTTTGCTGTGATTGGGACCTACGATGGTCGCTGTATTTTTTATCACACGGAGCAACTCAAGTACCACACCCAAATCATCCTCAACAGGAAGAAACTGGGGAAAATCACTGGCATCGAGCCTATGCCTGGAGAGGACAAGATCCTTGTGACTTCCAATGATTCGCGAATTCGTCTTTACGATCTTCGCGACCTAAGCCTGACGTGCAAGTTCACCGGTGCAGTTGCCAGGTCAAGTCAAATCAGAGCCAGTTTCAGTCACGATGGGAAGTTCCTTGTGAGTGGGAGTGAGAACTCTTTCTTCTACATTTGGAGAAGTGCTCATGAAATGGTAGGCTTCGGTGGGGCCCGGAGGGACAGGAACTCTTACTGGGAAGGTGTCAAAGGTAAATCAAATAGAAATCAAATCAACATTTTCTTTATTTCTAACTCCGTCTTTTCCTTTCTATAGCACATAATGCAGTTGTGACCTGTGCCGTTTTTGCTCCTGATCCTGATCTAATCATCAAAGAAATGGACAGTTGTGGCCCCAACTATGCTCCACTCGGATACGTCCTTGCCTCTGCAGACTTTACCGGAAGCATCAAAATATTCGTATCCAGAGTAAAGCCAAAGCACAGTTCACTCCCCGCAAGTGCAATCGCATAATAATCGCATAGGCTCCATAAGGGCTCAAAATTTTTAATCATATTTCCTAAGCATCTTAGAAAGTCGCATGAATAAATCCGTAAAACGCAAACTCATAAAACTACAATGGTCAGGTAAGTGTTCTTTTTTCCTGGATTCTTTTCTTGTAGGAAAGACGACCCAAGTCGAGTGACCTCTTTCGATGACATGTCAAATGGAATGTCAATTGTTTATCATCAAAATGATCAAAATCAGCTGCTTATTGTTTATAAAAAATTATTGTTCCAAAAACTCCTCAAAATGTACAGAATTTACAACAATTGGGAATGAGAGGAAGCCACCTACAGAACCGAAGCGGAGCCATACACATTTGGGCTAATTTCTTTGTTTGAACATGATTCGTTTTGACTTAATTTTGAATATTAGCATATATTTGATTGACCTTTTGACCTTTAATTGATTTAGATAAATTAGATTTAATTTTATATTAATTATAAATCGACTGAATTGATTGATTGATTGATTGCCCATAAAGAGTGCCTGATTGGTGTGTTTTAGTCCAACCAGGGTCTCTACTTGCCACATTTTCTGAATACCAAGAATGTGTGTTTGTGTGTTATTAAATAAGGCAAGTGTGTTGATTTAATTTTGAATTTGGCGCCCCTCCCTCTGTCCGTGATTGAATCCCTCTTCCTCGCCTGCCTCCTGCAGAAGGGAAGGGAAGACTCATTCATCAGTCCACTCGCCCGAAGGAAGGTCACTCGCACTCAGAGCCAGGTCAAGGGTCAACAGGCAAAACAACAACCAACAACGTCACACAACACAACAATACACACATCGCCAATCACCGGCGACATGGAGGATGTACAAGTAGAAGTACGAGGGGAAAATGGAGCTTACTACGCGGTAGAACAAACACAATTCATTTTACACAATAAATATTACAAATTGTAACTAAACAAATTACATCTCATTCTCAGGCCTATGTCCGTGATATGTTCGATGACGGCTTTGTAGTAGTCTCCTTTGAAAACAAGTAAGGAACATTTTTACCGGCTCTAAAGTCATTCACCGAAGTGCTTAAGATACCCTGTTTATAAGCTGCCCTGGGTCATAGAACCGGTGGAAGGGGTCAATGACCGGAAGCTAAAAGTTACACAGAAGGAACCTAAATCTTTGAATTGTGTATTTTCAGCGTCTTGCCTGAGCAAAAGCTGCCATTTGGAAGGGTACGACTACCTCCTCCACCCACTCCGCCCGGGTCTGAGCCCATTGCATTTACTACCGATCAGGAAGTTGAAGTTCTCAGTTCACCGAGTGATACAGACGTCTCAGGATGGTGGAAGGCGTTTGTAAAGGTAGGCTTCTGTTGGATTTTCTATTTTACAAGATTATAAATATTGGTGTTTTCGACAGATGATTCGGTCCGACATCTACGTCGTTCAATATGCAAGTGCAGACCAAAAATCGACGGAGATTGTGGAAGCAAGTCGGATTCGAATGCCGAATGTCAACGGGCCAATCGATAAGACTACCTTCACTAAAATCGAGCTACCGGTTCCGGACGATATCGTCGATTAGTAATACCAAATGGTTGTAAATTCTGATGGTGGTTGTGGTTTTAATGTGCAATTTTTGCAGCTTGAATACGCTGTCAATAAGTGCCAAGGTGGAGAGCTCTCACAAAGAGTTCCAGCGTCTTACGGGCGCTGGAAGCTGCAGATATATTCCTGACAAGCGAGTCCTGTGCCTCATCGTAAGTTGAAATTGTGTACCTAATAGAAAATCCATTTCCATTTGCAAGTGATTAATTAAGAGTAGTGGCCTGATAAGCTCATGAAGTGAAACAATTAATGATGAATTAGAACATTTTAAAAATAGGATTTTCGCTATTATGGATTTAGATGTTGATTTGAACGTACTTTTTATATTTCAGTCTCAAAGTTGCGAGACCACCAAGAAAGTTAATCTCTTGAAAGACATGCACTTTCGTTCCTTGAACCAAAAGGCAACATTGTTGAAACGAACGGAAGATGCAGCGAAGCAGCTTGAGACTATTCGGATGCACACGGGTGGAAAGTAAGACGCTGTGGAACAACCCCAATTGCAATTTGAATACCAAACAGAATTAACTTGAATCGTTTTTTCCAGCTGCTTGGAGGAGTTTCTGGTTCGAGAGGATCTGATGGGCTTGGCCATTGGTTCCGGGGGCACAAATATACAGTTGGCACGGCGTGTTGATGGGGTCACTAATATTGAATTGGACGAAGGCAGTTGCACTTTCCGTGTCCAGGGAGAGGTAAAGGACTAGTTTCAGAGGAGCTGTATAGTATTATATCCTAACATTCAAATCACAATTTCTATAGTCTGAGGAAGCTGTGAAGCGAGCACGGAGTATTTTGGAATACAGTGAGGAATCGCTCCAAGTGCCGGTAAACCTCGTTGGAAAAGTGATTGGGAAGAACGGGTTGATTATTCAGGAGATCGTGGACAAAAGTGGCGTGGTTCGAGTGAAGATTGAAGGAGAGAACGAGCCTAACCCGAGTATCAGACGGGAAGATGGTTCCGTCCCCTTCGTCTTCGTGGGCACCGTGGAGGCAATCTCCAATGCAAAAACTATTCTTGAATATCACCTCAGTCACCTCAAGGTAAACTATTTATTTAGGCTTCTAATCACTATTCTAATTCTAAAACTGAATTGTTGATAATTTAGGATCTTGAGCTCCTGCGTGCAGAGAAGGTACAAATTGACCAAGAGCTCCGTAACTACCACGGCCCTACCACAGTCATGCACAATTCGTCCAGACGGTACATGAATGACTCACACCCTCACCCATTCGATCACAGAGGAGAAGGACGGGGGAACTCTTTCATGCGGGATCGAGACTATCGTGGTGGGCGTGGTGGTGGGCCACCTCGAGGTCGTGGTGGATACTGTGAGCCAAATATACTTAAATCCCTGCATTTATTTTGGTTTGGAGTACTTACTTGAACTTTTATTTAGCTGGTTCAAACTCAAGTCGTCAGTCGACACCTGGAGAGATGGAAGAACGCATCCGACGTGGTCCAGATGGTCCAGATGGGCGATTCCGAGGAAGCCGTGGAGGCGGACCACGTGGAAGCAGCTTCAGGCGTGGACGAGACTACCGCAGAGATGAATATGGTGGCAAGTATGTCCAACAAAATTGAAAACTGAGTTGACTGACAGGAAATACCGCAATGTCGTTTTGAATTGTTGTAATAGTAATGACGTGAATCAAGGCGGGCCAGTTCATGATGACCATGCCGAGAGAGACCGGGATCCTCGGCGCCGGCCAACCCCAGGATTTCGAGGAAAACGAGGTGGGTCTGGAGATCATCAGAATGAAGGTATTAAAAATATTCTTCTATAGAAACTGAAACTTGTCATGAGTGCTTGAGTTACCATTTGGTTTTTAGTTGGTGAGAACGACAAGGGAGGAAATGGGCCAGTGCCAGTGCCGGACGTTGTACGACCACCCCCACAAGTTTCCGCCCCAGCAGCACAACCACAGCGAAACAACACTCGGAGCAAGCGACGCGAGGATGTTCCAATTGTGAACGGTGGTGGTAGTGGCGGTGGTCTTTCTACTACCGAGTGAAGAAAGAAGAAGGTTATGAAGAGAATAAACGCTGAATGTCCTTCCTCATCGCCTACATGATCCAGTACAGACAGAAATCATGAACTCTACACTTATGGCTAAGACTTTAGGAAATTTTCTCTGGAGACTGAAGGTTATCTAAGGCTAAGTGTCCCATTGGCTCTGCTCAAAAAGAAAGGAAGAGGGGTTGAATAAGTCTCGGTGCTCTTACCCTGTGCATTGTGAACGCCCTTTGTATTACTCTAATAACATAAACTTAGGCATAAGGCCCACTCTCTCTAACCCTGTAAAGTGAGGATTAATAATCAACTGGTTCTAACTCTGTCTTTGCATTTCAAGGGCCTCCCCCAGGGGATGAGAATCTTCCGAATAATCAATTGTCCTCATCCTCCCCAGTATTAAAATGTGGGTGGACTCTTGTTATAGCTAATCAACTTCGTAAGTAATTTATTTTATTTAAGTACATACACTTTACTTAATCTCAGTCCGTTCAAGGGCCCCCTCCCCTTACCCTATATTCAGTTGTTGTCCATTGTTTGTTCCTCCGAATACCCCCTTGAGTCACTTTGTACTACCGAGTTTAGACCATCTTCACAACTAGAATTATCACTTAGAAATCCCCTTGTTCAGAAAAGTGTGTTTTCAATAAACTTAGTCAGAGCATCAACTAATTCAAAAATAAGAATCCAATTAATCCTAATTACAAAATATGTTTTGTTTTAAAGAAAATGAATCACTTTACAATGCATAGAGAGGACCAATCGACCCTACTCGACCCTGACCTCTTCCCTCTTCATTGGAAATGCTTTTTAATTCTTACATCTTCCCATTGTCCCAAGAGGCAAAAGGTTTTTGCAAATGTGCGAATTTTATCCTGCTTTGTGTGGAGAAAGTGACGCTCTTTTCACTTTCCCTTTTGGCCTTTCTCTCGAGGTTTTTTGGCGTGGCGTGGCGAGAGAGCGAGTGAAGGGGCGGACGCGGATCGGCTGAATTCACAAATTCACAAAACAAAAAAGGTCATTCCTTCATGTGTCCCAGTGACCTGGCTGACCTCCTTTCCAGCCAACTTTAGCGATGAGTCGGAGCTGCAGATTCAAGGATTCATGGCTGGAACTGCCTGTCTTTGCTGGTAAATCAAATTCAATTCTATACAAAGTTAAATAACTGTTCAATCATCTGATATATTAATTAATAAATCTTTTATTTTTAGACTGGCTCGTTAAGGTGTCAAACGATGATACCCGTGCTTACTGTCATTCATGTTCCACCGTGATCCGTGCTCATAAGAATGACTTGGTCAATCATGCCAAGGCAAAGCGTCACCTGAAGAACGAGGAACAGGCAGAGGCTAAAGGTCGAACCAAGCAACCTATCAACGTCGAAATACTTCCTCACACGGACAAAGTTGAGGTTACAGGAACTAATCAGAAGAATGGGACTGATGACCCTGACGGAATGGAAGGCAGTAAAGAGGAACACGATGGTTCTGATAAAGACAAACCATACATGAAGGAAGTGGAGGTCGATGATTATTCAATTCCTAGGAATAAATATAGAAAGGAATGGGAACGCGATCCACTATTCAAAGGTAAATTAAAGAATTAAATTGGAATTTAGTCTTTACAGTCTTAGTAGTAATTGAATTAATGTTTGTAGATTGGTTGCGGCCGGTTAAGAACAACCATGGGAAGGCTCACTGCCGTATCTGTGGCAGTACCATGCGAGCTCACAGGAGTGACATCAGGGTTCACGCTGGCTCCAAGAGGCACTTGGCGTTGGCATCGTCTACGTTAGTCCATCAGGATGGTCATGTCTCCAACAATGGCTCAACTGCTGGTGATGACGAAGTGACCATGGCATCTGGTGATGACGAAGTGACCAAGGCATCCGGTGATGATGAAGTAGTAGCCGTTGGTTCTCCAGACCCAGCACCACCAGCTGCCCCACCCATCCGGAGACGTCCTGGCCCAAAATCCAAATGTCAAATTGAGCATACGACACCTATTCCTCATACCCCACAGAAGAATCGGAAGCCTTCCATTAGGTTCAACCCGTTTGCCAGTGAGGTCATCGCTGCAATCCAAACGGAGACCTACACAAACGCTGAATTGGTTCAAATCATCAAAGCAGCTGCGAATCAGCTGTGAAAACGTTAAGATTTTTGATACTTTATAAATGTTACTCTCCCTGTTATTCCAGATGACCTTTTGACCCCAGCAAGTGTTAGATTTGCCTCACAAAACAAAAATAAAAACTTTATTTTCCTGTCTGCCATCCATTTTAAAATCGTCATAATTTCAACATCGAAGGAGGTACAGAGTAAAAGATTAGAAATTAAAGTATTTGTCAATTAATCATAACCCTTGGTCTATTAGTTGAATAAAAACATTTATACAAGTTGATGTTGGTGTGGAAAGGGAATACAAAACCTGTGCCCTGATTGGCTCAATGAGGAATTAGACTCGGCCCATTTCCATCATGGCTTTGTACCTTCGTCCATTAAATGTCACAATCAAGCATTTAAAACCATTTAGTTTCCCTAATTAACAATAAAATAAAACCTAAGATTTAAATTGATTTAAGAACAAAGCTTACCGTTATAAATTACCTAAAAACACAACTCTTCCGAGGAGTGTAAATACTTAGTCATTCAATTAAAAAAAGAGACCCAGTTCCAGAGCTTGAGGTCTCTGTCGTCATCAACGTATTGCTCATTGACTTCAATCGAAGAAAGGCAGCGTCTCCCCCGCAAGAAGGAAGAAAGCCTTAACAATCCACAGTTTCCAAATCCGGAAGCTCTAATAGGAGTGTCTTGCATGGCTATAACTTTTCTCTTTCTCGTTTCTTTGGGGGTCGTTTGCCCGTATGCTTATTGATTACGTCGAGTATTCGTGGTTGATGCTCAAGGACTTTACCCACTTGACTCTTCGACTCGGTGATTTGATCTTTCACAACTTTACATCTTTGCAGATTTCCCTAAGGATAATAAAGTTAAGATGGAAATTCTCCAACACTTCAAACACTCCTAAACTCACCTTTAGTAAATCTTCGATTCGACTGAGATCACGATTCGAACTGGCTGAGGTGACAAAGTCCTCGGAGTTGATGTCTGCAAGGAGGCGATTAAACTGTTGTACCACTCCAACCTCCGACTCAATCTGCAAATAAAAATACCAAACGTAACACGTGGATTGAAACATTTGTCAACTTTTTATAAATCTGTTCCTTTGTTATGTCACTTACCACTCGCTCCATTTGTGTTGTGAGATGCTTTAGTTTCCACCCTCCAATCTTATCCAGGACATTCTTCTGACTGGCCAAGTCCATAATAGTAGGCCGTCTCTCGTCTTTGGGCTTGACATCCGAGTATCGCTCAAAGTGGTTGTGACGAGGGTTCGTAACGAATTTATTTGTTTCCAAGAGAGAGGCACGAGGCTTTTGAAGGAGGTAGAATATTCGCTCTTCTTGAGGTTCAGGTGGGGGAGCTGGAAGAGGGAGAAGAGCTACCGTTTGATCTGCCACTTTCTCATTCTGCTTCGTTTGACCTATGACACAAAATAGAAATTGATTCTGTGTACCTTCAGAGAATTATTTTTATATCTTATTCATCATACCTGCTTCTATCCTCTTGAATCTTTTTGCTTGGTAAAAGGAGATCTCTGGAGAAGAAGACTCGACAAAATCGCTTATCGTCCTGAAACGAGACATAAATGGAGAATAATAAAAACTGGAAATCATTGATAATAATTTACGCCGTTTGCAATAAAATCTAAACTGGTGACGTGAGCAGCAAATACCAAAAATGTCAAAAAAAATTCCTAGCGATTTTAAGCGCCCAATTTTTTTTTGTTTTGGAAAATGTGCTGCGCGTGACTAAATGAGACACACCGCCTGAGCATTGCATCATTTCACACGAGTAAAAAACTGAAAACTCTGGGAAAAGGCCCACTTTTATTTTTGTGCAAAGTCCCACTGTCCCAGTGACTTACAGTTGTTGCTTCCTTGGTTTTTTCCGTGGACTGACGACATCCTTTCTTCCCTTGGCCTCCCTCCCTTTGGCCATACTTGTCGCCCTGTGTCTCACCGGTCCGCTAACGATGGCCACCGCAGAAGGGAAATCGGGATGATTGGAGAAGGCGCTTGGTGGTGGTGGTCTCGGCCTTACGACAATCCCGTTGTGCATCGGACCGGGATTGATGTTGACCACCGGGTAAGGAGTCGTTCGGGGCAGGCTCAGGCCCAAATGCTGAGTCGAGAGATTGGTGCTGATGGACGGCGTCGTCACCGGAGGCCCGTAGCTGATTCCGCCCAGTAGATTTCCCTCCCCACACGGTGTCTCCGCCGTTTCTGACGTGGCTGAGATTGTCGTTGAGCCAGAGCTTGAGTTTGAGCTGCACGATTGCCAAGAAGACTCCTCAGTTGGCGGCTGAAATTCCTTCCTCAGGATACTGACGCCAATGGGATTTATATTGCTAACGGTGGTGGTGGGAGTGGTTACATTCATCCCAAAGTTTCCAATTGTACTTCCGAAGGTTGTGGTGGTGCTATTATTTTCTTTATTTGAAACTGTAGAGATGAGGACACTCGGTGAGGGGGCTGGAGTTGGACCGTTCCCTGCTACTTGACCCGGAACAGTCGTCCCTCCTGTGAAATTAGTTGATAAATTCCTCTGGGCCCGCAATGGAACAAAATTAGTTTCACAAGCACCTGCTTCTCTCTTCCGGAGAATTGATGGTCTCGGACTGAGAGTTGCTTTTGATTGGCTGGGGGATTGAGCAGGTGTTGCTGTAAGAGTGGTGGAAGTGGTTGGATTCATTGAGGAAACTGTAGTGCTGGTGGTGATGGTACTAATAGCTGCTCCACCTCCATTTCCAGTCCCACTGTTTAGGCTCAAGGTAACAATGGACGTGGAGGTGGTTGTGATGGCATTGGCATTCGTGGTCGTAGTGACCGAAGTTGTGATGATGGCAGGGGAAATTACATTGGTAGGAATGGAATGTGGGTGGATGGCAATTTGAGGGTGGGCTAGAGGAGAGCCTTTGGCAGAGGAAGCAAGAGCCAACGGATGAGCTGTAATTTGATTGGTTGCAGGTACCTGCATTGGAACCGGGTGGGCAAAATGGGCCGTGAGTCCTTGCTGCGCCTCCGTTGTTGTGGAGTTGAGGATTTGTCCAGTGACTAGAGCTCCTCCTTTATCCCCTCGCCTATCCGGACTCTCAACGTTTATTCGCTTTGCATGGGCTAGTGATCCTGTAGGGTAGATGGAAACATTCGTCGGAAGGTTTTTTGGTTCGATGTAATAATTCGACAGTGGTGAGGATTGGATGCCAATTGGAGTCTGAACCTGAACAAGTTGGTGCGGCGATGCTGTTGTGATGCCTTTGAACTGCGTCGCTCCAGCTGAGTTTGGTGTGGACGACGAAATTACGAAAGTGGGCCTGATGGAGGACACACTTGTTGCATTGACATTCGGAACAACGGTCAGCGTGGGAGAGTTTATATGATTTTGCTGAGGCTGGACTTGTACATGACCTTGGTTGATGTAGGTTTCGACAAGGGTCGTATTGACGTCACGGGACATGGGATACACCTTCGTCAATTGGCCTGGCGTCCCTCCAGAATTCATGATAAGGTTTGGAGTACTTTGTCTTGGGTTCATCCCAACAAGTGACGAATTTGTCCCGGTTATTACAGTACTTCCTCCTGGAAAACATTCAATCCAATCAGAAAAACGAAATCAAACCAATCAGAAATAAGAAATCAATAAAGTTGCGAGTAGCAAGTAGGGACTTGTACCGTTTGCGGCTGAGATGGAGATGAGTGGAATACGCGGTAGTGAACTAAAGTTCTGAATCTGCGTGAACTTCTGATTTGCGTTCACGATTATAGGAGGCCCATGGGCGGGCTGAGTGATCACCTTCTGTGCTCTGGAATTCACACAAATAAAATTAGCAATACTTTTTCCACTAAATGCAGGGCATGGTTTAGGTTTGTTGATTACTGTGAGGCTGTGGTGATGACAGATGCCGGTGGTCTTTGGATTGTGGCCGTTCGTATGGTGAAGGGGGCAAGAGGTCCAAGCGTGATCCCAGTGGCAGATCCCAGTGGAGTTGATTGCTGGAGAGTGCCTCGAATACTTATAGGACTCGTCGGTTTCAAAATTGAGCCTTTGTCCACAACTTGGAGCTAAAATGACAGAAAATTAATAATTAGTTTATATTTTTTATACTAATTTTTTTTTTTATTAATTTCAATTTTACCTGTGTCAAGTGTTGAACTGCTCCGCTTTGTGGAATGTGGATGACCTTACCACCTTCTGGCCGGACTTGTCGATTCGCCACTTGGATAGTGGTGGGACGAACAGACGTGAACGTTGGTGCACCCGTTGTTTGGATCCAAGAACCATTGTTCACAGGAGCACCAAGGCGGATTGAGGTACCAAAACTTAATTTACAACAACCATTAACATCTCATTTTTAGACCATGTCACTAAGAATGAACTCTGAATCTTTACCTTGCAGCAGAGATGGGAGTCACCGTGATGCTTGTTGGTTGACCAGTGGCTGGCCGCACGTTGACATTGCTCAGAATGGTCCCACGAGCAAACTGGAGCGTCGACAGATTTGCCGAGCTCGTCACACCACTCACAGAATTGAGCTGTGCTGCAGTTGCTCGCGGTAAAATAGTTAAATTGGAGCCACCACGATTCACCAGTATTGATGGATGTCCGGTGGCTGATACGACCGTTGGAAGACTCACTGCGGAAGCCTTTCCACCCACTAACGAAGCACCGGGAGCAAGGAATGTTCTTACGGGCCTTATTTGAACAACAGAGGTTCCACCGGTCACGGGTCCAGCTGCCCGTATGACGTGAGTTGCATGGAGTGGATGAATGGAGGCATGACCATGGCCATGTGCCAGGTCAATGGGTGTTGGAGTTTCTGTGTGCACTTCACCCTTGTCACTACCACCACCTGGGATGCCACTAGTAGACATTGTCCTTGTCTTGAATCACTTTTGTTATACAATTCTTCTTCCCCTCCCTCCAGTGAGTCACCCTATCAAAAACAAGAGATTTTATTAGAAACTGTATCAATGTATCCACTGTCCAGTTGACCTTTGAGGTCATTAGTCATAAATCAACGAAATAATTCTCTCCCGCTTATTGATTCTGAAATTGTTGTTGTGGGATGGACGCGGGTTCTTTGGAATTCCTCCGCCAGGCGGCGATCCATCGCAAGGAAAATCAGCAGCTCTTCTGCTTGTGTAGACTCTTGTGCAGTCAGATGCAATGGCAGGAATGAGGTAATGCGGAGGGAGTGTAGGTTGACCTTTCGAGGTCACTCACCGTGTGATGAAGGAGAGGGTTGTTTGATGATGATTTTGTTAATGAGGCAATCCCTTGGTCACCGGGCAAGGGCCCTGTGACCTCTTTCCATGTTCCGACTGTTCCTTGAGCCTGTCCTTCATTTTGTTGTGTTTAATGTTGACTGAGTGTTTGACTCCTGACCCGAGTGTCAGTTGTCCCTTGTCCCTTGTGATGCTTGTGTTTGGTTGAGGTCAGATGTGGGTCCTGTCTGTGCTGTAGGTTGTATTGTATGGACTGATGTTTGTGGCTGTTCTTGTTCCCCTCTTCCCTCGTTCGGTCCCTGGCCAAGGTGGGTGATACGCAACTCCTGGCTATGTCACCATGTCAGCTATGTCAGCTATGACGAGGAGACGAAGAAGAGGGTACCAGAGGAGGTAGGTATGAGAGGGTATAAGGATCAACACAGTACGGGACACCCAAAGACCCACCAACACAACCACCACGGCCCACCAGAATAAAAGGAAACTCGCCGATCCCCAACACTTCATTGGACAACAAAACACAACCAGTAGAAACACCAAAAGGAAAATAGGCGCTCAAATGAGGAACAACAACCAAAGGGGATGGACGTATCATGGACAGGTCAACAAGGGTCAACTAAAGATAACAAACCAAGGATCAAGTGTCCTATGTCATATGTCAACCAGTCAATTTATAAATGGACGAATGTAAAACAAAAGGGCTTGTGTAGCCTATTGCTCAAAATGGACAATAAGCACTTTCTGTTTAAAAGGAACAAGAGGTGACACCATGTCATGTCACCAGGTAGGTCACATGTCGTTGGCACCGTCATAGCTGCGATAGGAGATGAAGCAGGAGGGATGACCTTAAACTTCTTTTAATATTCAAATGGAAATTGTTGTAGTTTTAGATGGCGTTGACATTGGCCGTTCTTTCCTGGGTGACATTGGACATTGGACCAAGCGAAGTGACGACATGAGGACTTCTATGGATGCGTTGTGCGGCCATGATCCTGAATTGACCAATTTGTGTTGCCCGTAGCGATGACCTGGATCTTTGCTTGGTGCGTGGGGTTGTGATGGCTCCAGTTCCAGTTTCATCCCCAGTCCAATTCTCACGCTTCTTCCGGAAGCATCAAAATTCTTAGTTTACTAAATCCTTAGTTCTAATTGGCTTTACTAAAAATTAACAAAAATTCTAAATTCAATGGAGAGGAATGACGAGATGGAAGACACTTCGGCTGAAATTTTGACACCACAGCCAAGACCGGACGGGCCAGAGACCGAAGTCTCCGAAGCAGATGCCATTGCTCCAAGAGGCAAAGTCCGAACTCGAAAGGGCGAAGAGACTCAGGTC
This sequence comes from Pseudachorutes palmiensis, assembly GCA_009869845.1. Lineage (NCBI taxonomy): Eukaryota > Metazoa > Arthropoda > Collembola > Poduromorpha > Neanuridae > Pseudachorutes > Pseudachorutes palmiensis. Next base: position 99,229 of record VNWY01000021.1, on the reverse strand, counting down.
AACTCCAGTGCTTCCAGAACTCGGCCGCTGACCCCGACCAACAACAGTACTTCACTCAACCGGAAGTCTTCTTCTGACCGGCATCGGGTACATGCTCCTCCGACGCAGTCCAAGAGTGGTTCCAAGCTTGACCCATTGATTGGTTGGCAATCAGTGCTCCTCCCTTTCTCACCTTCCAAGCACCTCTGGGCCGCTCCTACAATTACACCAGTCAAGGCCAAGTCTCCGCTTAGAGGAAATGCTGTCAATCCAAACTTTGTATCGTTGGTGGAAAAAGCAATTCAGGTGAAAAGAAAGCAAAAATTCTTGGGGGCATTGCAAGAATATCTTTTATTCCAGGATCGGAAGATATTTGTCATCGGAGGGGTCTACCCTGCAATCCGAGGGGCCTTGAAGAAACGAGGGTGGATGGAGAAGTCTGTGAGTGTGAGCACACCACAGTACATGCGAGGAATCATTGGGAACCACTTGAATCGAGGTATGAGTTCTCGACCAATCAAAACGCATGATTTCAGAGGAATGAGGGCAGAGGGAGAGATCTATCTTGGACGTTCTTTCCAACTTTCCGGAGCTGTAAATAAACTTTATAAATTATCTTTCCGAGTGACCTACTCTGGAAGAGTGCGGGGGCATGCAGCTACAGATCAATTCCAGTGACCGTGCCAGGCACGGCGAGTCTGTGGTTGGAAATATATTTAATGTTGATTTCAGATGTGGACACGAGGACGAGGGATGAGGATGCGAGCGATAACATGTACCTCCAGCGTGTCTTGTACAACTACCCGCCAGACTTCATTTGGGTCATTCGTCGGGACAACATTCCATGGGCTCAATTGAACAGGGATCAAACCATCAATCGATATCCTCGGGCCTACTTTACAACAAAGGTCAGTACCAATTGATCTGTCTCAAGAAGTGAACTCAACTGCTGTTGAATCAGTTTGTAAATGCTTTTCGTTACCTTTTCCAGGTCGGCATCACAGCCTGTCTTCAAGGGATTCATTGGTTTAGCGAGCAAGGCGTCTCTGACACTTTCTTCCCCCGATGCTACCGTCTGCAAATGGAGGAGGAAAAACAAGCGTTTCTGGACGACTACCGTCTCACGGCTTGCGTTGGATTCCTTCGCTGGTTCACTTCAACCTATGAGAGGTCCGGAGAGCGTGGAGTGTTCGATCCAAACTCCAAGCTGTCCTGTCTCTCCCTTGACTTTGCGATGCGTCAATTGAACAACTACGTCCGAATGCGTAAACACGAGGACATTGATTGGCTCATGCCACCCGCATTCCTGAGTCAGCACTGGGAGATTTTTATGAATCAGTACTACAGCGTCGTTCATCAGAAAGCAAAGTTGAGCCCTGTTGACATCTCAGAACCTGTCAAGGTACATTCTTGTGTTTTGGATTTGGATTTGCCCTGATTTTCTATTTTTCCAGGTGCGATATGACACTGTGAAACGATCTCTCCAGCGTATCGCTCCCTATTGGACTTCCATGGTGGCTGATGGGATAATGAACCTTTGGATTTGCAAGCCTGGAGCTCGTTCTAGGGGTAAAGGGATCGTAATTTTGAACCAACTGGAAAAGATCCTGGGCCTCCTCAACCAATCAACAGCTCGGGAATCCAATTGGGTCGTGCAAAAGTACATTGAAAGGCCCATGCTCATTTACAAGACAAAGTTTGACATGCGTCAATGGTTCATCGTCACTGACTGGTCCCCACTCACCGTTTGGTTTGCAAAGTGAGTTGACCAATCAGAAACCAAGGATTTGGATTCATTCAAAATTGTTTTTTCAAAGGGAGAGTTACATTCGCTTCTGCTCGAGACCGTTTAGCCTCGAAGACTTCCACGAAAGCATCCACTTGTGCAATAACGCTGTCCAAGTCAAGTACCAAAATGCTCTCAACCGAGATCCCCAACTACCTGACGAGAACATGTGGGACTGCTACACTTTCCAGGCTTACCTCAAGTAAATGAAACCATTTGACAATGCTTTTAGCTTCACGAGTTGTTCATTCACTCAGGACCATTGGGAAGCTAGACCTATGGGAGAAGGTCATTTATCCAGGAATGAAGCAAGGGATCATCGGAGTGCTCCTGGCGTCCCAGGAATTGACTGAAGTGAAGCGGAACTGTTTTGAATTGTACGGTGCTGACTACATGTTCACAGAGGACTTGAAACCGTGGCTGATTGAGATCAACTCCTGTCCATGCATGGCTGGAAGCACGAGTGTCACCGCGCGGGTGAGTCGGCAATTGACAAAAGCTCAAAGTCAAAAGTTTTATGAATTTTATTCCCTTTAGATGTGTGCCCAGTGCTTGGAAGACACAATCAAAGTAGCCGTAGATCGCAAGAGAGATCAAAATGCAGAAACGGGGATGTTTGAGCTCATCTACAAGCAGAGTGCATCAGCCTTCAAGTTTTCTCAATTTACTGCCAATGAGCTCTTGGTCATGGGCAAGAAACTCCCAAAGGAAGTCGATTGGCCAGGGTAAGTGCTGCACAAATCAACAATTTTGAATTGATTTCAAAGTATTTTGTTAGGATTATGACCAAGTACAATGCACGCCGGAGTTCCATTGCTAAACAGCAGAGCAAACCACCATCCAGCACCAACAAAGTCGTCAATGAGTCTCGACTCACTTTTGTGGATTTGGTACAGAAGCTCCGTTTGAAGGAAACAAAGGAAATTCTGGACCCAGAAATCCCTCCGCAACCACTTCCACCTCCACAGCTTAAGACTTCATCAACTACGACAACTCCGTCGCCCTGTATTGCCTGGAAATAACCAATCACCACCGCCTCAGAGGATTCCATCGGCCGCCAAGACTCCGTCGCCGGTCCAGCGAAAGTCATCAGCGACTCATCGCCTTGCACCGGCGCAAAATCAGCAGAACACGGCAAAGCCATTGGACGGAAAGGAAATGAAGGAAATGCTGAACGTCCGGAAAATGTTTGCAGCCCCCCAACAGGAACAAGCGGTGGGCTAGCAAAGGGTCGAAGATGAACGAAGTTGTCCGGAATTCCATCAACAACAACAACGCCGTGACATACGAAGTGAGGGCGACGAGTCCCTTGCCACCTGTACTTGACAACCCACTGGACACAGAGAAATCTGGAGGTAAGAATATCTCACTCTGCCTGAACTCCTTCCAAATCCTAATTTTCAATTTCAGCGATTCCACTATCGTACTTGATGTACAACAGCAAGACGAATCCGGTCACAATAACTGACATGATCAAAGAATATGCGGAGGCAGCGAGTAAATCCCGTACGATGCAAGCCTTGGCCCGGAAAGTGAGTGAAAGTGAGCGTAAGCCCAAGAAGAAAGTGGCCAGAGGAAAGAGTCGGAGCAAGAGCCCGATGAAATCAAAGTCCATCATTGGGCCTGGGACTTCGAGGGGAACAATTTCAAGTCGGAGTTCCCACTTGAGTTCAGTCGACATGAACCGTGGGTCGTTGAAGCTCAACGGAGCAGCAGCTCCACTCAACAAATTCTCAACCTCGTCCGTTGGTCATAAGAGAAACTAAACTCGTTCATTCCTTCTTCATTAGTACCTTCACTAGTACCTTCCAACACCACGACGTGTTCAAAATTCCAGTAATCAATGGTGCTAAATTGACGAAATTAAATTAAATTAACTTTTTGAAAGAGACCAAATGCCTGGAAATGAGGGATATTTTATTATTGTTGGACTGAATTTAATTTACCTTCCTGGTGATTCAAAATGTGGAAATGCATCATAAATTATTATGTCAAAGCACTAACTTGGAAAAAGGAGATTTGAAACTTAGTCTTCTGCTCACAACTACTCCGGAAGTGGCTTGAGTGCAAACGAGAGCCTCGGTCGGGAGTTGTTTTTCCCAAGGATTTTCTTCTGTTCCTCTTTGACACGCTTGTCTTGCTCTCGTTTCAGACGCTGTCGTTCCTCGTCAATTAATCGCTGCTCCTCAACCATTGCCAGTCGCTCTTCAGCCTAATAATAAAAAAATGAAAAAATGAAAAAATGAAATCATCCAATCCCCTTTGGTTTTAGTTTATAAAAATCTTACGAGTTTTTTCTGAGCTTCTTCTATTTTCCTATCATTTTCTTCCATAATTCTGTTCAATTCATCCCGTGCTCGTCGTTCCTCCTCCTGAAACAATGGATTCAATTGAATTAACTCTGGAGATAAATGGGTGACCAATTAAAGCCTGGTTGAGATGGAATTTCTAATTTGTATGACATCCTTAAATTGAAAGCGAGAATTATTTAAAATATCTTTGGAATGCTGGAATGTTTCGATGCGATCGTGGGGAATCCGGAGTCTGCCTTCCTTCTGACTCTTCTGTGGAGCAGTGCTGGAAGACGGTGGTGGGCTGGTAGTTGAATCTGTTGATGTAAAGTCCGGACGTCTGATCGATTCCTGTCCATGGCTAGATGGAAGACTGTAGAAGTTAGATGAGAAACAGAAATACTTACCCCAAAACACAACCCCGACCACGATTGGTCAGGAGCGTTCTTAACTGTGTGGCTCTCGCAGCAAATGACTGAACACTACTTATACGCTTCGGCTTCATTTCATTCAACACTGGAAAACACGCTCATCAACCCTAAACGCTAAGCGAGAGACACAAAAGAGGATCCGCAAATATATGGGAATGAACTGGCCCAGTGTAGAGAAATTGAAACCAAAGCCTCCCTAAATCCAGAAAGCCAGTTTGACGGATGCTCTCTCTACACTCAAATGTCTGTAAATTGTCTGTGAATTGGAAAACTAACTGCTCTGCTCCATTGGGGATTTAAGAGGGGAAGGTCCAATTTCACTACATTGTCCAGCTCATTCCGAAACTAGAAGATGAAGACTGGAAATTACAAACTTTTATTCGTTGAAAAAGTTTTTTTGTTTTCGTTGATTCGTTTATAAATTAGGACTTTATAAAATTAGTTGATTTAAACTTCTGGATACTCTTGTTACTTTTGTTACTTTTGTAAGAAATGGAGCAGAGCAATAATGAAGTCTAGTGAAAGATTAATTTCAATTTGGATGACCTCTGTTTGATTATTAATCACTTCCGCCGACGCTGCCCGCACATCATCATCATGGACGGAGTGAGGACAAAGCAAAAGAGATTTAGGACAAAGAGTTGTAGCTACCTCTCGTCTCCGCTCCTCAGCGAGCTGCGCTGCTTTTTGTCGCTGGAGCTCCTCCATCATTTCCTTCTCCATGGACGCCTTTGCTTCCTCCACACGGCGAAGCACTTCCGCTTCTATCTCATCCTTACGCCGTTCCAACTCTTCTGCTACTCTTTGCGCTACCATGTCCTCGATACGCTTAGCAGTCTCTTCTTCAACCAACTTGGCCTCCAATTCACGCTGTCGTCTGTCAAATAAAATAAATGTAAATTAAAAATACAAATAAAATCAAATTAAACAGTTTTATACCTCTGTCTTTCCAACTCGGCCAACCTCTCCATTTCTTTGGTAGGACGATTACTCCTACTTCTACTTCTGCTACGACTTGAGGATCTGGAAGAGCTACTGCTTGAACTTGAACTGGAGACGGAACGTCTGGGGAAAAAATTAATTTATAAGCTCAGCGATCCTTTTTTTTATTTGCATGACTTTTAGAATAGCTGACCTTGCAACGGGAGATCGAGACCGTTTGACCCTTTGTGGACTCCTCCTATGTTTCCTGTGGTCACGCCGTTGTCTTTCACGGTCCCTTCCATTCCTGTCTGTTGAATTTGACCTTCGTCGAGACCTAGTTTTCTTTGACTTGTGACGGTATAGGAATTTAGGATTTCTTGGTACAGGACTTGTCCTTCGATTTGCCCTTTCTCTGGAATGTGTCCGTGACCTGCTTCGACGTCCCATCCTTGGCACGTCCCTTACAATGAACACTTTCAGTAACGTGGATGACCTCTGATGACCTCACAAACTTAAAATAAACACAAAAACACTCCCTTTCTCTCTTCTGTCCTTCCTTGTGTGGTCTGTCTGCTATGCTGCGTCTTCCACCCGAATGGAAAAATCCCTAAGCAGAGGCATGCGCAATTAAATAGACGCAAAGCAGAGAAATAATTGATTTTTAATTAATTCAAGGATAAAATATTCAATAAATTGTAATTAATCAAGGGCTGGTGTGTCCACAAAGTCACGGAGCATGGCTTCAAAATTAAGTTCAAAGTCATCCCCGTCAAAGACATCCGTAGATTCCTTCGGACGCTTCCCTACAAGGCCACTTCCAATTCCATTCGTCAAGGGAAATGAAGACTCTTTCTCTGGATCTTCAGAAATGTCTTCAAACTTCCGCTTATTACCACCACCGTTGCTAGTTGATACGTAAGATACGTCGGGTGAACAGACAGCAGAAGCATACTCGCTATCAGACTCATTCTCCTTGATGCTAGGTTGATTCCCCTTTCGTTTTCGATCCAGGAAGAGTTTCTTCAGTGTAGACTCCACGGCTTGACGAACAGTGGCCTCGAGGTCAAAATCGAGCTGTCTTGGGTCGAGCTGTCTTGGCACTGAAGCCTGGGGAACGGTAACTTCCAACAGTACCTCGGTTTGACAAGATCCATCGACCATAGTCTCCACTTCATCCACAATATCTTCAGCTTCAACGGCTGCTGATGATTCTTCAATTGGTGGAAGAACAATGGGGAAGTTCAGAGTGGGACAGATGGGATGAACAACGCGTTCCACGAGAGATTGCATTTTGTGCCATTGGCCAGAGCTCGTAGAATCGTGCTTGGATTTCAAAAGTAAGTTGGCGAGGAAGGAGACGGAAACTGGAGATGAAGGCACAGGGCTCATGATAAGGGCCTGGATACTTTCAAAGAGACGCTTTCGGCACAAGGCGTTGTCATAAGGGCTTGGGTAGAATTCGGATTCAACCACTTGCGTCGCTGTGCGAATCAAGGCGCCACTCACCATCTAAATAATAAAAAATAGAGAACTATATTAGATTTTAGTCAGTTTTTTGTGTAATTCGTTTTTTTTTTTTTTAGTTTTTTTTAGTTAGTTCGAAAATTTCAATATCTTTGTTAGTTGGAAGACTTTCCACTGACTATTCCATGAGAGATTTTCTTACCCTGTGAGTGCTTCCTTCCATTGAAGGCAGGAGACAAGACAGGATCTGAAGAGCAAGACTTGCCACGGTGGGGTTTGAAGGGACAATATCCTCAGCTCCACTGGAACTCAGAACCATGGAGAGGAAATCTGTTTTCCCAGTGCCCTTCGACCCACTTCTTCTCTTCATTCCTCCACTTTTGCTCCTTTGAGAAATCTGATTTAGCTCAATGGATTTTCGTTTGATCTGAATGTCAAGAGTTATTTGATCCGCCCATGCGAAGAGTGTCTTTGGGTTCCCTACTTCGTTCCGCGTCACTCGAAGATAGGTCAACATGAATTCATAAACGCTACTCTTCAAGTTTCTATACAGTCAAAACGATAAAATCAGAATACCGAATGAATATTTTAGCAATTGCTAAATTATTGCCGACTTACGCAAATGCATCAGGTCGTTCACGCATCCACTTGAATTCTTGCAGCGTCAAATCCTCCAATATCAATCCCTCAGTTAAGACATTTGACCCGACGCTAAATAATTTCAAATTAGAATCGAGCTTTTAATTGTAAATTAAAAACCTTACCTCAGTATCAGATTGTGGAGAATTGAGAAAGCAGTGAGCCTGATGGAAGGAATCACCGTCGATAAGTAAACGTACTCTTTCGGAGGTGTGGCATAGCTCTTCAGGATGCTGATGGGATCGAGAACCAGCATATTCCGGACCAAATTCAGGATACCTTTCATTGGCACAGGCTTCGGAGACGGAAATTGATCGCTAAAACCATAGACGTAAGACAAAGTCCAGAATAAAATGATTAAAACATTACCTGATTGAATGCTCAAGGAGCTTTGATACTTTGATCAATCGATTCTTCAGTGTTGTAATCCTTTGAAAGACATTTCTTTCTTTGATCAATGGCAACCCAAGACGTAGAGCATCAGCGTCAGCAAAAACTTCCATCTAAGGATTAACATTGCACAATTACTATTGGAAGATAATAGCCATACATTTCGGCGACTTACAATCATTGGACAAGCATCCCCGTACAAAGCGACAATTGCGTCGTTCATTGTTGACAGAATTTTGATTGTCATGCCCTTCCATTCCTCCGAATGCTTCGACCCATCCGTCCCACCACCACCAGCGGACGAGAGCAATGGAATCAGTTGACAAATGATGTCTACCTCCAGACTGCCTCCACATTCCTCAAGCAATGTCAGGAGCTTCTTCTCCAGATTCTGTTTCTGATTCCCACAAGGTCCGTGATATTTTCGGAGGCAGATGCCAACGAGTCTCAGCTCAGCAACAGACGGACGATCAGTACGACTTGAGTCAGTAAATGTAGATAGGATTTTAGGCACAACTGAATTAGTCACAACTTGGCTCAACTCCGGGACTTTTCGGCAGTGTGGTAAAATCCTTGCTGTAAAACGAATCAAAAAGGTTTTAGAACCTGTGAATTACAAATGTTCTGCTTCCCTTACAAAGGAATTGATTAGTGGTTTCAAGATCAAGGTTCTTGAGTGACAAATGGAGTGAGGATGTGAGGCCTTCGTGAATAGCGACGAGACGCGTTGGATCCAGTTGGTCCATGAATCGTCGTAAGCTGAGCATCCCGACTTCACGGCTCTTGGAATCATTAAGCTTGGAATTGATTGCAGCAATGACACGCCGGAGTGTTTCATCTGACTACAAAATCACAATTAATCAAAGGAACAATTAACAATTTCCTTTTTTGTCATTTACGGAAGTGTTCCAAATGGAGTGTGACTCTCCAGACTGGATAGCATCGTTGTACACCACCTCTGACACACTTCCTTCGCTCTCTTGAACTACTTCGATCCACAGTTTTTCCAGATGATCCATTGCTGATTAATTAATTAAATTAGCATTAATCGGAAGAAGAGCACGTGTGTTTTTAGCTTGAGAAACGAGTGGAAATTCGCGACTTTTCCGCCGCCTGTCTCCTGCTAGGTTGCGATATTCCCTGGATTTCAGACTCCTCAAGTTATACTAAAAGTTGAACTTTTTTGCTAATTCATTAATAAAAACGATGAAATAAAGTTTTAAGTTGATGCTTGGCTTATGAATGATTAAATAAATCATTAGTTCTAATTAATTTAAGCTTAGTTTTAAGCTAAAGTTAAGATAAGGAATGTCATGAATGCCCCCTTATTAGTGGCACCCTTCTCAATTGGCAAAACTCAGTCTATGCTTTTGTGGAGACAATAGGAATACAGCTGTGTGTCAATTAATCAATTACTTTTAGCAATGCCGAAAGGCTACTCGGAAAGAGAGGACTTTGTAAAGAAAGGAGATGGTAGTCGCCATCATCACCACCACGTTTCGAAGAGAGGTCACGACCGCTATCACCAGTCTAATGAACCAACTGAAAAAAGACCTAGCGTGTTTGATCGTCTTGGTACAAAAGGGTATATGACCCCTTGAGTTCCAAGTCAATTAGCAGTAATTAACTAATTTCTCTGCCTTTCCAGGTCCGGAGTTCGAAACAGGAAATCAAAAACTTCCGTGGAGGCTTCCTCTGGTCATGAAGTGAGGGATTCATTAAAAACATTTTCTGTTGTTGCTAAACTGTTTTGACCTTGCAGAAAACTGGGACTTCTCGAGGAATTGGTCACCGAGAGAAGAAAGGACAACGAAAGCCGAAGACCAAGTCTTCCAGTAGTGGTCATAAAAGGAAGCGGAGCCCTGCTGGGAGCTCTGACGAGTCTTCCTCTGATGCCACAAGTTCCACCAGCCGTTCTTCCTCATCCACTGAAAGTACAAGTACCACAACTACTGACACTGCTGCCACAACATCCAGCAGCAGTGTACCCAGTGTAAAACTTCAACGAAGGAAGCAGACAAATGACACTGAAAAGACTGAGACTCGCCGGGAAAAATCCGGGGATCAGAGATTAGACTCAAGCAGAAGAGCTGAGAGTAGCGACATTCATGGCAGACGAGGATTTGAGAAAGCATCACCTCGAACACCTCATGGTGTTCCAGCTAGCCAAGACTCATCACACAAGCGAAAGGCTTTCGACGCAGCAGGGGATGACTGGAAGAAGAATCGGTACGATTCTCCATCACGAGGTCAGCAGCAGCGAGAGCGTCTTGTTTCTCCAAGGACAAAGACCCCTACTCCTGACTACAATCGACGAAGCAGAGGAAGGGAAAGAGAAGAACCACCACGAATTAGGATTGTGCCCGTCATTGTTCCTGGTGGAAGAGACACTCTATCAAGGTATCCGACTCATTCACCCAACACTCGACCCGACAGCAGACAATTCTCAGGTTAGTGGCCCCTACAAAACTTCACATTTAAATGATAAAAACCCATTGACAAACCTTGTACTTTCAATTGTTTATTTCACTTGCTTAGATTTTCGTTCTCCGGATGAAAAGCGTCGCAACGATAGGCTGGCACCTGCCAGAGTACTTCCTTCCAGAGATAGAATTCCACCCCTTCTTCCTGAAAACGAATTACGCCGTCCACCTCCTAAATTCTACCATGAAAGCAATCGTGGCTTTAATTTCCAGCGTCCACCAACCCTATTTGATCGGTAAAACTCAATAATTAAAACATTTTTTCATTGTTTTAAAGTCATGATTTAATTTTTCAGCCATGATTCGCCAATTCCTCCGCCACTGAAGCCCCCGATGCAAAAGACGGAGAGCAGAGTAGAGGCTTGGGTAGGAGAAACTGTGCCAAGCCCAACATCAAAAGTGTCAAAAACTCCAGCAGTAACAGAAGAGATTTTGAGTGAAATTAGTGACGACGAAGATGACCCTGCGATTCGTTCCTTGGAGAAGGATGAATTGGTTACATCTACTTTAGGTGACGAAGCAGGAGCTACCATGACCATTGACGTGAGTGGCTGTGGTGGTGGGGGTCAAGGGGAGTCCCAGACTGAAGATTTCATACTGGAAAATATGGATTTCGAAGCAATTTCCGACGATGAGTTGGAGGAGCCATCAAAGAAAATGGGGATCGTGGACGCCCTTGGCGTTGATTGGTCGGTTCTTTTGAGAGGGGAGGAGTCTGCACCCAGACCTTCACCTGGAACTAGGAAACACAAGTCCTCACTGTTGGAAATTCTCAAAGAAACTGGTCTTCCCAGAAGCCTCGTTGGGGAATCTTTCTTTAAAAAGGTTTTTAATTCCATGGGTGAACTCGACTCACCACCAATCACTGAAGCGGAACTGGAGAACCCTTCACTGCGGAGACGGAGGCTCGTAAGTGAGCGATTTGTGGAGACAATTGGCCTTGGGCCTGGCTCTCGAGCTCTGTCAGCACGACGAGACTTAGCTCTAAGGTAATGTTTAAAAATCTTCGCATCAAATGGATTTTCATAATTCACATTTTTGGATGTTTTGATTAGACGACATCTTCTTGATTTGGATCCCTTACCACTGGAGAGTTTTGATCTCAATCCCAAAGGAGCTCATCATCACCTCAAGCTAAGTTCTTGAAGACCTCGCTTATACATGACCATAAAATTCCAATCATGGAGCCACGCTGGAGAAATGGCTGGGAATGAAGTCATCAACTCAAGTGAGGCAAAACATGATTGGATTATGGGATTCAATTTCAAGCTTCATTTAACCCTGCTACCCAAGGGTTGAGTCTCAAGTCTCTTTTCCATGTTTAGCCTCAACGTTTCTGTTTCATTACATGAGTAAACTTTTATTCATTCTATCCGTTCTTCCTTTGCAAGCGGAGCTGTTGGTTTCTTTGTTTGAAAACATGGAATGAAAAACAACATGAGTCCTGATAGACTCATCATTCCTCCAGCCAACCAGAAACCGTAGCGATAATTCTTTAGCACATCGAACATCAACCCTGTTCAAAAAGAGAGTTAAGCTTGACATTTCCATTTTCTTTTCTCTCCCACTTACCCACAATGGGGGCTCCAATGAGAGTAGCTGTCCCTTGGAAGAGCAGAAGCAATCCAAAGGCGTTTGTTAATTTCTCTAGGCCCAGAAGATCAACAGTCAGAACTGAAGTCAAACTTTAGAAACAAGACAAAGTTAGATTTTAAATGATTAAATTTAAATTAATTTAATGCTAATAAGGAAACTAACCTGACAAAGACCCCCACGGTGACACCGAATGTTGCAGCATAAGCTCGGAGCCAGTTGATTCCCGTCGTATATGACACGAGGCCCGTGGCCACTCCTGCAATTGTCAGTGCTGAGTTGTAAAGGTATAGGCGATTGACACATGGCTTGTCACTCAGCCAACCAAGCACCACTCGGGACAGGGTGTTGGAAATCCCTACAATTGCCAGGAGAAAACTGGAATGTCCTTTCTCATTCCCGGCCTCAATGGACATGTCCTGCAAACAGAAATTTCCAATGTTTTGATTCCAATTTGTTCCATGCTTAGACATACGGTGATGTAGACATAGGGAACGTTGTAGCCAATGGACGTGAAGAAGTTGGAAATGGCAAAGAAGATGAATACAGGATTCCTGAGGAGTGACAAGTCCATCATACGCTTGAGCGCAGTGACCAGTTCAGGTGGGCAGCATTTGGACTTTTTGGGTTGTTTCCCATCCAGAATTTCTGTTCTGATCCCAGTCTTGGAGTCTTCTGGGATGTGGACATTTGCCAAACTGCCAGAGTAAAAGATGTCCTTCCTGTTGACGATTAGTTGTGCAGAGTTGAACGCAGTTGCGTTTCCTCGGAGTGAGTGTCTCCTTATCACTGGCGGTGGTTGGGATTCCCTGAAGGCCACTGGCAGGGCAGGGTGACTTGAGGAAAGGAAACTGGAGTCTTCCTTCTTTACTGGTACCAAATGCCCTTGGTCCCCATCGAGAGCATTGAGAGCTGGCTGAGAGAGAAGCGGTTCGAAAGACTCCTTGCTTGGTTCTATTGCTGCAATCAGAGGAGAGAAAGTGTTGAAAAGGTGAAAGTATTTTATAGGTGAAGGGTTCACTTACGAGCTCGAAACAAGGACAGTGGAGATTCCACGGCAGTTGGTGGTGACGATGAGACTGGAGGGTCCTCAGGGAGTGGTCTGAGAAGTGCACTGAAGAAGGCACACAGGAGGAGAATTCCGGAAGTGAAGAGGAGCGAGTTTCTCCAGCGGAATTCTTTGATCTGCAAAGTGAAAAGTTGAAGGACGAGGACAGTTTAAATTCCATTCTGTTTACGAGTAGTTCCATCAATGGAGCGAGGATGAAGGTCCCAACTCCAGAGCCACAGACTGCAATCCCAGTGGCGAATGCCCGTTTCTTCTCAAAGTAGCAAGTGACGCTAACAATGGCTGGGAGATAAATCAGTCCAAGCCCCATACCTATGAATGATCAAGTTTTGACTTGTTCAAAGTATTTGACCCTTTGACCCTTGACTCACCCCCTAGGAGACCAATGGTGACATAGAGATGACTAACACTTTTTGCAAAGTAACTAAGGGCGAATCCGAGTGCTGCCAGGAATGAGCCGACAATGGAGACAGGGCGACAACCCCATTTATTCACAAAGGCTCCTGCAAATGGTCCCGAGGCGTAGGTGGCCCCTGCCATTATTGAAGCGATCACTGCTGTAGCCCCTTTAGTCGCATGCAGATCTTGAGAAATCTCTACGAAGAACAGCCCAAACGTATAGGCTACTCCGTCCGCTGAAAACAAAAAAGTCAAATTGAAAAAGTAAAGATTTTGATTCCAAATTGAATTTACCGATGACATGGATCATGAATGAAGAGAAAACGATGACCCATCCATAACCCCCGTCCGGGGGAGTGGAGATTCTCCTCGGATTCTCCTCATCGGTTCCTCCATGCATTACCCTTCAGTAGAAGCAAAGTGACCTTTCACTGCCACCGTAAATGGAAAAGTTATCTTCAAACTTAAGTGTTAAGTGGAGAACGTTTCCTTGGAGAACTCAAAAGTGGCAGTGGGGAACTGTGAAGCCTAAAAGTGATGAAACTGTCGGAGTTTCTTTGGACCGAATGACTCAAAAAGCTATTCGACGTAAGCGATCAAAGCTCACTTGGCAGCCCAACCTCCTTCCTATTGTCTTCGAGTGATGTAATCAGCGTCTCTTTGATTGAAATTGAGAGCGAGGAAAGAGACTCGTAATGGAATTTTACCCACGCCTCATTTGCATGTTAGCTCTGTTTGTTCTGAGGAGGATAGCCCCCTGTGTTTCTATTGTTGAATGTCAAAGGGCGTCTTGGGATGGAGTTCCCACCCACTTGGCTCCAGCTTGACGCAGATGGAAAGGCGATTGACCCACCTGGAATAGGACTGGAACTTACTTTCTCCATTTCTCACGCATGGCTCCCTTATCATTCCAGAGCATCAAATTATCAGGCAGAGGATGAATACAATGGTCTCAAGTGGGTGTCACTCTTATCAGTTGACAGTGACTGTGACAGTGTCCATCAAGTCAAGTGTAATTAGCTTAGAATGTTGACATCCGATTGGTGAACTTTCACCCTTTTGATGGCGTCATTCAGCATGGAGAAAGTTCAGAGTCTCAATTCACCCCAACCGAATTTTGCAGCCAAATGGAGGGAGAACTTCAGCACCAGCAGGTAAAAATAAAATAAAATAAAAATATTAGAATTCGCTACAAAGTTTTGATTTCATAATTTAATTGATCGTAGTGGTTGATTGATTTAGTAAAAGTGGTGCAAACTTTTTGTTCTTGACCCCAACAGGTGACCTCCGATGACCTCATGGACGTAAGTGGAAATCTACACTTCCTCCTAAGTTTACTTTTATACTGACCTACGCCTTTACTTTTTAGTTTAAAACGGATGAAGCAGAGGAACTCGTAAATGAAGATGAAAGAAACCCACCTTCTTTTGTTTTCCACCTGCTGGATGAGACGTTCGTCTTTTCGGAAGAACAGCAAACTGAAATGGCAGTGGAGGAAGTGGAGTTGCCCCTTGAAGATGAATTCCGTGGAGAGTCTACTGGTCTCGAGTACATTTCAATGCATGAGACTTTGTCAAGTCTAATGGAGACCGAGGCAGAACAAAAGCTTTCAGCAGTTTCAGTAGTTCCGAATCACGTTGACGAAGTGATTGAAGAGGTCGTCCAGGAATCAGCATTGCACGTAACGGATAAAGCTGAATTTCAGAGCATGAAAACTGAGAGACCCAAGGATCCAACATTGTTTCGATTCGCCGGTCAGGTTTTCGACATCCAGTCCCAGAAATTAATCCTGAATGTTCTGGACTCATTGAAGAAGCAGAAGCATCACCATTACGTTAACTGTGCGGAACAACCTAGAAAAAAGACTTCCAAAGTTCTCAATGTCTCTAAGTCTACCATTAAGAAAATCCGAGATCAACATTCCCAGGGAAGGTTTGGAGCGTTTGGAGCACCGCGTAAAAAACAAATGAAGAAACCCATTCTGGATAGAGTGAGTTCAAGTGACGAGGAAGGGATTAGGATGATTATCAAAAGTTTAGTGAAAGATGGGTGAGTTGAATAAGCCTTTAATAATTTGAACAGCTTTTGTATTTACTTTATTCTGAAACAGGATAAATCCGACAATTGCCACAATCTTTAGGTCAGCAAGGGAGAAGCTTAACTTTGTCGGATCGAGAACGAGTTTTCGTCGGATTCTAAAACGCGTCGGCCTTACGTTCGAGCAGAGAATGCTAAAGTTGACGGGTCCCGATGGAACTGAAATCTTTGAGCGTATTCATCACAAGTCAAGCCTCGGCAGTAAGAAAAGTGTAGCTGTAGAAAATGGATCGGCAGAAACTGAGGTCAATCGTGAGATCCAGGAAGTGTCGACAGCCCAAACATTTCCACCTGAAGTACAATTAGCCAGAGATGTGACGCCTTCATACGGAGAATACATTCTCGAAGTACAAGGCCAACAGTTCTGCTTGCAAATCACTGAAGACGGGAATCTCATACAACCTGAATCAACTAATTGAGTAAAAAAACCATCTTCATGGAGCCAATTGAAGAAACGACGGACAGAAGAGTACCCCTTCCAAAAGACACTCTTTCATGTTCGTCTTGTCCAGGTAAAGCATCCAATCGTCCAATCTCATCCCTCTCTTCCTATTCTAGACACAATAAACATTTATTTTACTTTTTTGGTTTTAGGCTTCGATGGATTGAGACTACCTTGGAAGTTCAACGACTGGAGCTCTGACTGACATAAACTCAAGCTCATCGGCCTTCAACGCGGTTGGAAATCGAATTTCAGAGACAATACTAATTACTCGACTCATCGTAAGGCGTTCTGAATTTATTTTTTGTACACAAGTGTTTATAATGTATAATTTTTATTGAATAAAACTATTTAAACTATTAGTAAAAACCTTTTCGTCAGAAAAACCCTGGCCTCCCATTGGTTCCTTATGGGAGGCCTTAGGGGCCTCTGATCAGTGGTTAATATTAATTTTGTAATTAATGTAACATTAATTTAATTAATTTCTTTTTTCGTAGGGAGATGAGACGGATGAGAGGAGGGAAGGAACCCTGTTGATGTAATTCCACGTCCAATTCTCATTCCCAGCTGATTCGTCAGGCAAGACCGCTACCTTAGCCAAGTCAAGTCAGTCGACCAGCACAACCACCAAAAACATTATCAATTAACAATCAAAGTATTTGAGAAGTTTAATACCAGTATTTCCAGAGAGTGGAGCCTACGCCTACGGAGCAATGCTGGAGCAGGATCAAGGCAGCGGAAGCGGAGATGACACGGTCATGCTTCCTGTACTTGAGGCCACACAAGAGGTATCAACTGCCAACGAGGATTTGTTACTCTCTGGGGTATCAGCTGTTGACCAGCCTACGGTTTTACTCGATGGAAGACTATACGTCATTTCGACCATGTTTGACGAGGAATCTGGACAAGTGGTGAACGTCATGCATTTGTCAGATGAAACATTGGACGATTCACTGAACATGGAGGTGTCTTACGTCCTACCGGAGTCAGAACAAGAACAAACGAACACTAATCTGGCACAGTGTGACTTTGAGGGCGAAAATGTTGGAGAATTATCAAGTGGCGTCGTGGACGATGGCCCAGTTCCTTCCGAACAATCCGAAGATCAACAGCCAAGTGACCAGCGAGATGAGCCCGTATCATCACAGATTGTTCAAGTGCCAAACAAGGACTCCATGAGGCTGCCATTCAGCTTCACTGGACAAACATTGAGTGCCCAAGCACAGAAGTTGATTTTCAACGTGGATGAGTTCTTCCAAAGGAGCAAGAATGATCCTTCGGCTTTGACCAAGTTGTCGGCCCTTACACCAGTAGAACAAGCAGCTAAACTGCTCAATGTCTCTACCGAAGCGATTAGGAAAGTGTCAAGGGGCTACAACAAGTCAGGTCGGCTGTTTTCTCCTGCAAATTCACGTCATCGACCCAAAAAAGTGGTGGGACAAGTCCTTTCAGAACAAGCGGCTGTCATACGAGAAATCGTCCACCAGTTGCAGGAAAAAAGGTAGGAATTATGGTTGGTGTTAATTGTTAGTGCAGTTTTCCGTTTTAATTTCAGAGAGGAATTGACCCTTACGAAGGTTTTCGAACAA
The DNA here is from genome assembly GCA_009869845.1 of Pseudachorutes palmiensis. NCBI lineage: Eukaryota > Metazoa > Arthropoda > Collembola > Poduromorpha > Neanuridae > Pseudachorutes > Pseudachorutes palmiensis. The sequence continues at coordinate 81,653 of VNWY01000021.1, read as the reverse complement.
GCAATTCAGCGCCTTGGTTTCAAGGGGAATCGTGAACGCTTTTCCCGACTGTTGGAGCGACTTGGTTACAGCTACATTAACTCTGAACAAAGTGTTCCTCCAGTGGAGTCAGAATGACGTTAATCATCATCACTAATCGCCAATTTCTACGCTATTTCCAGAAATCTGGAATTTCCAATTGTCCATTGCCCATATCCTGCTCCACTCGCTCCAGCCAAAGTTCAAAGCCAGAAAAAAGTTTTTTTTTTTTTTCTGTGAATTCTTGTGAATACTTCAGTTAGACTTTTCCAGGATGGGGTTGGGAAAACGGAGCATCCCATCAGAATTAGAGTGACCTTTGACCTTTATATTATTCGATGTGAGTAGAGTGCATTGGCCCTACTCCAAAAATCAATCAAGAAAACTGAGTGCTCCAGGATCCACTACTTTATCTTCTTCATCGTCAGCTGAAAGTGAGCTCCAGTTCCTCACCTCTCAAGACGGAATGGCTGGAATCAGTGACTACAAGGCTTTCCAAATGATTCAACAAGATGAACAACTCCAGTACCACCCGTCAAACATGTACCAAGGTCGTGACCTTGGGATCGGAGAGTCAGACTACCGAAGGTACCCAACTACTCCAGGAGGGACAAGGATGCCAATGGCCGTGTCACCATCACAGAATCCATACCACGATTTCCCACCACGGCCAGAGCTCCAGCTAAACTTCAAGGATGGAAATGTCATTGGGAGCCGTGATTCTTCGCCTGACGGTTAGAATGAACTGATCCTTCAGTAATATGCTCAGTTGATGTAATTTTTATTGTATACATCTAGATCCGAGTGTTAGAAAGTACGCAGACAAAGGGGCAGGGGTGATTTCCATTATCGCAGACAACATCCTCAGCCATCCGTTTCTCGTTCTCCGTCGTCAGTGTCAAGTAAGGTCACTTGGATGACAATTTGTTTAGAATTTAGTTGTAAAATGTAATGACTTTGTTTTCTAGGTTCATGTCCAATCACGGCGTTACCATATCTCACCATTCTCTCTCGTCTATCCAGTATTTCACATTTGCCAAAGGCAGGGGTGTGGTGTCCTCTGGAAAGGACTTGGAAGTTCTCTCCTGGTCAGGGGAATGACAATGTTCGTTGAAGATTTGACATCCAAAGTCTCTAATTTGCCAAAGTAAAAACTCAACTAATTAATTGCTTTGAATTGCTTGACTTATTTTTACATTTTTCAGTGAGATTACAAGGCACAGCAGTATGAAATCAGTCGCTCAGCATCTGCTCCTCAAGGCGTAAGTTTATTCTACTTCTAAGCGATCTGAAAATCCTAATCTAATCCACTGAATATTGATTTCCTGTCACTAGTATTAGCTTGGCTGTCATTACGCCATTCTACTCAGCTAGCGTTGTGGAAACTGCACAGAGTGAAGTGGCCAGTGAATCCTGTGGTCTCTTTGATGTCTTCCGTGAGGGCCTCTGGAGACTACTCAGTTGGCCAAGCACTGGTAACGACAACATTTAAACATTTTAACTGAAAGTGAGGTTGAGAGAATATGATTTGAATTTCAGGTAGATTGGTTCCATTGCACATTTTGGTGATTCCCACAGTTGCCCATGGTCTTCTGTCCTACCTCATTTACACTGGGATCAAGTCAGTTTCCCTTGCAACTATTCGTAGAGTTCGAGAAAGCAACGAAAGGAAGCAAGGCGCTTTGTCAAAAGACTCTAGCATCCCCTTCTACGGAGAAATGACAGCTTCACTAATTGGCCATGCAACTGCTGACGCACTTTTGTTCCCTCTGGAGACAATTTTACACAGGTATGAATTAACAAATTGATTCCAAGAAAGTTTTCCTAATTCCTTTTCTTAGGCTCCACTTGCAAGGGACTCGAACCATAATTGACTCATTGGATTGTGGGATCGAAGTCACCCCTGTGATCACAGGCTACGAAGGTGTTCTTCATTGTTGTCGTACAACGATTCAAGAGGAGGGAGTATCAGGACTCTACAAGGGATTCGGAGCCCTCGTTCTACAATATGGCGTTCAGATCCTACTCATTCGCCTCGTCAAGATTGTGCTTGAGCGGAATCCATTTGGAAGTAGTCCTGTCATTGCAGCTCGAAGTAACTCTGGCATTCAGCAACAAATGGGAACTCCCCTACCTGAACCACCAATGGGGAGACGCCTTGACAGCGGGAGTGGAATGATGCGACCTCCTTCACGGAACTACACACCTGCTGCTGGGGATTTGGACGAGTCCAGGTATCGAAATCAATTTCGAGGTTACAAGGGGGATTCGTAAAATGAGGGTTAAAATGTAGTGAAACAAAATCATCTTGTTGCGAGTTAGAAAAGTGGATTCCTACATTGTGATGAGTAGGAAATAAGTTAGTAACAGAATAGACTGCATATTCTAAATGGCGTTGTCGTGTATCCAGGAAGTGAACTTGGTCAGTCTGAAAACGAAAGTAAACCAGTGAAAGCCAGTGAAAAGGAAGTGAGAGCCAGAAATAGGAATTACCTTGTGTACACCCCTGGAAAACCTGCTTCAGCACACCGATTCCCAAATGACACAATTCCGATTTGTGTCCATTTCCCAGTTTCCAATTCCAGCATCAGTGGCCCACCAGAGTCACCTTGACATGCATCTTTCCCTCCTGCTGGAAGCCCAGCACACATGAAGATATCAGTTATTCTCTAATTTAGAAAAGAATTACAATTCAAAAAAGACTGAGACCACAACAATAATCAAACGCTTAACCTGAAAGTAGCTTTTGTCACACTCTTCATTTGACCAGACTGGGAGCTTGACTTCCTGCAATGCGCTGTTTTCTCTCCCACCGTATTTGTCCGTACCCCAGCCAATGACAGTAGGGAAAGTCCCAACAAAAGAGTTTGCAGCTGCCCTTCCTTCAGGCAGGCAAATGGGTTTGATGAATCGATTGTAATCCACTTCCCGATCAAGTTTTAGTAGAGCTACATCATTGTAGAATCCCATTCCACTGAACTCTGGATGTGGAATGATCTCAACGACACGAAATACAGCCGGGGCAGCTGGATCGTCAGTCTTGACCAAGTCATAGTCCCCGAGACGGACTGAAAACTGCCTTGGAGTGAATGACTTTTGCTTCTGGTCCTTGGTGCAATGAGCCTAAAATAAAGGAAACTGTAAAACTGAACTTTAAAGTTCAAAGTTATGCATTTGTGAATCTTACAGCGGTGAGAATGTATTTCTTTGAGATGAGAGTCCCACCACACCAGAACTCTGTACCCTTGGGCCCATGTAAGAAGATGGCTGCCATCCATGGCCAATTCCCAGGCACTGATTTGGCCCCACCGACAATACGGAAACTTGGTTCTTCTGCTCTCCCACATTCCTCACGGTCCACTTGACCAAACGTTGGGTAACTGGGGAATGGGGAGAGTGTGGTAGTGGTTGTGGCAGTGGGAATATAGGGTGGTTTGTGAGTAATAATGAGAGGACGCTTGGTCGTGTGTGAAGGGTTCAATGACCCTTTAGTTGAGTCTGGACAACAGACGCCAGGGACGAAGAGAGCCTTGAAGCAAAGGGACTTCCGAAGGTTGTTGAGGTCAAAGAGAAGTGAAGGACAGCCTGAGAGGTCAAGACAGAGACCCTGGTCTCCACGGGGTGTGGTGCAAATAACGTCTTTGATTTCTCCCCCATCGTTCGTGGAATTGGCCACACTGCCTAAGATGATTCGGCCATCACGGTAGACCAACGGAGGCAATGAATTTCCCAATTGAATTTACAGTTTGGACCACGGGGACTAAAGAGTCGGTTACGTTCTGAAAAGGATCAGAATTGTAGACTTTGGATTCTTATTTAAATTCTTTTTTACCTGTCCCAGGACATTTCTGCCAAGCGTGTAGAGAGCTTGTCCCAACTGCTCATCCTTCTCCGGTGGGACTGCCAGTGGTGGACTCTGGACGACCTTTTCATTTAATGTTTGTTGTGCAGGGGTGAGGTCATCGTCCTCTTCGCTGCTTTCATCATCTTGGGCATAGGGCGGTTGTGTGTTTGTCTTCTTGAGGAAGTACTTGCCCAGTACATTAAGTGCACCAAGTGTTTCCGACACTTTGGCCATCGACGGAAGACTAAAGTGTCGTGGTCCATTCCCACCGGTCAGTCCCATTCTCTCCAGGAATGATGGTGGTGAAGTTGGGACCCGACGCATTCCCCCATACCCAACTGAAACAAAGGAATCTCATTATGCTTAAAATGGAAATTATGAAAGTGAAACAGAAGAATGAGAAGATGCGTAGAGGAATGAGGCTTTAATCGACCATTCGTGTGAATTCGTGTGACTTACGTCGTCCAGACGGTGAGAGTGGTCTGTAGTAGCCAAATTCTTGTGCCGTTGAAACGCCAATGAGCGTCAGGAGCAGAAGAATCGACGCTTCTGATTTCATTCTTCTCACTCAACTGGGGTTAACTGGAGTATCTCCAGGAAAGAGTTTCAGAGCTCATTTCTCCACCGGAAATGGGAGTCCATTAGAGGCTTTAGAGTTAAAAATTCCTAGCACGTTGAGGTCTTAAAGCTAATTTGGAACTAAGTGAAGTGTTGATTGTTCTTTAGTGTTTAGGTCCAAGTGTCACCTCCTCTGTGACCTACAAATGAATGAAAAGGATGTGGACGCAGGAACTTTCCTCCCATTGTGAAGGCCCATTCTTCCTTGCCATGCTCTACCTCACAATCCTTAAATTAACATTTAGGGGATGACGCGTGCTTTGGAGAAAAGGAAAGTGATGGTGAGTCAATTGGATTGGAAGGGACAAGGGAATCCCTACCTTTTCACACTCTAAACATAATGCAACAATATTACATTCAATTGCACCATTTCAAAGGGAATACCCAAATTCATTACCATCACAACAAACTAAAAATGTTTAAAAAACAAAATGGAATCTCTCATCCAGGGTCCTGCTCGGGAGAGTCACTTAGACAGAAAACAGTTCAAGGATTTTAGATTCTCAAAGTCCACAATTGTGTCGACTTTTCCAGCACAAATGCCCCGAAGTAGGTCCACTGCTGCTGGAGAGCAGTTTGAGATGCATCCACTGTTCCAGCCAACACCGCTCTACTATGAACAAACAGGGCCACTCACTTCTCGTCTCCTTGCGATCGCAATCGCCTTCCTCGGAACCATCCCACTTCTTCCAGTCTTACAAATCATTGCCAATCTCACTCGAAGGTAAATCAATTAATTAACATTCACAAATCACAAGTGACTTGTGTTCCAGGGTCATTTGGCATTGTGGGTTCTGGCTATTGGTTCCTGTTGCATTTGTACATCTCATAGACGCTCTCATTTACGTCTTCCGGTATGTGAATCACTCACGCCGAGGAGGAGGTCAAAGATGAAGTTATTCCAAGAAAGAGATCATTTTACTTTCCAAGTTGACGCTTGAAGAGGTCACGATTCGAGTGACCTTCACATACAAATGAGGCTAGACCTAAAGGGCGTTTACAATAAAATGATGAATCAATATATAAAGTATACACTTACATTGTACGCTTCTAATTCCTACGGTTTGTTTCTTTGTTTTTGTGGTAAGTGTACAAATGGAAATTCCGTTTGTCCAGTCTTTTAAAAACAAATCTCCCCTAATATTTGTCCCCAGATTGCAAAGAAAAAGCTTGAGTTGTGGATGTAAAATTCATTTCCATCGTTTTCCACACTTTGTTTAGAATAATTTAGCCTGATTCGATTGGGATTCTGATTTTGGAGTTTGGTTTCTAGTCCATATCCCCCCAGGGGCAGACTTCCTTGGATGAGGAAACACACCTCGTTTTCCACACTTTGTTTAGAATAATTTAGCCTGATTCGATTGGGATTCTGATTTTGGAGTTTGGTTTCTAGTCCATATCCCCCCAGGGGCAGACTTCCTTGGATGAGGAAACACAGCCATTCAGGTCTTCATCATCACCGAATCCAGCGCCAATCTCTTGTGTGTAAAGGAGATGAGCTATATATAACATACATCCAGTGGGAAGTGTGTTATTTTGATTTTTAATAAAATAAAAAGTGCCCATGCACGATGCCCTCCCTGATTCCAAATGGGAAGAGGGGGATGAGATGCTTAGAGTGAGGCTCAGTCCCAAAATTCTCGTCTCCAAACTCCTCGTCCGTCAGAAAACCTCCGGCTGTCACTGCCACGGGGCTCAGAGAATGTCGTTTCTGGGGAGAAGAAGTTGCACAGAGATGTGGGATGGAGCCAGTTCCATCAGAGGTGAAGGTGAGTTCATCCAAAGGATTCGCTTCCATTGAGGCTCCCATTGAAGAGTCCGGTAAAGTAATCGCGGGAACTCCAGGGACACCGTTCCAAATATCAGCCATGGCACTTGGTCCACTGCAACCAGATGGGACCACTACAGCCACGTTACTCGCAGATGGTCCTGGGATCATTGTGGCCATCCCAGTTGGACGAAGAAAAGAACTTGGCAGAGTCCGGGTCATATTCTCTTGTGTCCTCTTAGGAATTTCATAATTTAGTCCTAAAAAATAAAATAAAGTAGAGCTCATGTAGTAGATTTTATTTTACCATTTGACCCTTACCTTTCCGCTGGAAAAACAGTACATATGCCGTAGAAAATTCAGACTCGGATGGTGACACCTGATCCGACACGCTGGAATCGTTAAAATTGCTCCAGATCTGGGACACGGGGTTCTTTGAATACGCCACGTAGTGCCCGGAGGATGTTGCTAGAAAGATAGGATTGATTGAAAAGATTCCGGGGTTTTGTTTCCAGGTCTATTGAAATGGAAACTTACAATACTTACTTCCGTAGTGGCACACACACGAGTAGAGATCAAAAGTGTTATTGGAGCGATTGGCCGTCTCAGGAGCAATGTAAGAATTCATGTCTAAATCAGTAAGAGGGAAGCGGAGCTTGTTGGACAGCTTGCAACTCATGTTGTCGATAAAGACAAATCTGAAACATAGTAAACAGCCAATCAAAAAATGAAAATAAAGTCACAAGTCAGTATTTCACCTCTTGAGTTGGATAATCAGGTAGTCGGGAAAGCGACAGATCGTCATTGTCTTGGTGGCTCTCTGGTTCTTTTCACACCTGGGACAGTGCCATGGATTTTGTTCATCCAAATGCTCCACTTCAGAAAAGGATCTGAGACAGTCATGGATGTCCACGACTGGGTCAGGGGTGACGAAACTGGGGCCCTCCTGACTAGCTGATGCCATGTCTTCTGGCTCTACTGATTGAATTTGCTCGGACGTGATTGCGCTGTAGCTAATGGCAAATGCCTCTCCGGCATGGATGGAAATTTCTCTGTCAGTCTCGACTTCACAACCGTCGCAAGTTTCAGAGTCACAATGGCTGCACCGAACTCCCTAAAAAGAGTAAACGTTAGCCATTATAAACTGCGGAAACATTGCAGAAACCGGGTTACTTACATCGGACTGAACCCGAACCAGTGTGTACTGGAGGTCAGGAAATGGGTTGACTTCAGACACGAATGCGTGGAGCTCTTCTGCAGGGAGAGTAGTCGGGATTCGAACGACGAGCGGAGCACCAAACAGCCTGCCTGAAGTCTTGGTCAGGTTGTTATTCGAGTCGAGAGGGAGGCGAAGGAGGATACCAACCAGACCCAATTCCAAAGTTGCATCTTCTGCCGAGAAAGAGACAAATACTTCCTTCTTCACTATGTGCCCGCAAGTGGGACACTTTAAATGACTCCCATTGGCCGCTGGCACGTTCCGTTCTGGTTCCTTTTCGTAGTACAGCGCAGCTCTCTAAAATTAAATCAAATAAAATTAAAATCTCTAAAATTAAATCCCAAAGGGGTCAGATTTCGTATCTGGAGGATAACCTACTTGAATACATTCGTCACAAAGAATGGCACCACACGGTTTGTGCTTTTTCATGAGTCCACTCGAGACGCTCAAATGATTGAAATCCTCGAGGCAAATGATACACGTCACCTTCGGCTCATTCAGAATTTCCTCTTGGTTCCCTTGGCTCAGAGCATCGCTTCCAGACACAATCCCTTCATCAATCTCCATATTGTCACTATGTCCATTTTCCATCGTGTTTGGAAGTGGATTTGGGCCGATGAAGTCAGGAGATGGAACAGGGGAAGTGGTCGTGTCTGGAGCTCCGTTGACAGTGGTGGGAACAAGGACTGGCAGTTCCCGTGCTGGTGTTGGCTTTGGTGAAGAATCCCAGTCTTCTTCAGCGTCAACCGGAGTCACAAAAGATTTGTTCAAGAGGGACGGACTTCCACGACTATTCTGGTTATAATTGTTGGCAAATATCCCATGGAGGGTGGTGACGTTTGTCACTCGTCCGTACTTTTCATTAAAGTTGTCGTTCAACTCGTACATGTAGATATTCCTAGCAGCGTCATTCACGTAACTGACTTGCATGTCCTCATTCTGCAATAAAATATAAAAATAAATAAATAAAATATAGTTTTCTTGAATTTGAAATAAATTAATCAAGTCTTACCAACTTCCTAGCGATATTGTTATTCACAATTTCAACAAGGACGAATTCTTGAAGAGAAGTAGGGTCGGATGAGAGGCCAGGAACTTGTTTTGCTACCAACTCCTTCAGTTTCTCCACCGTCTCGTCTGTCATAATGCTCACGGAGACCTTGAGGGGGCGGCGATCCTTGAAACTGAGAAACGTGACAGCTGCCAAAGTGGAAAGCGGATTAGGATAAAACCCATTTACAAATAAAATAAAAATTGAAATGAAATTCTTACAGATGTTTCTAGCAGCGACGCGTGGGATAGGAACTGAGAGGTACATGAAGGGTTCGTAAGTGACACTGACATACCGGCACTCCTCACAGACGACAGTACTTTTGAAGAGGCCTTGGAAAGTGTTGGCAATCACTGTGTTGTTCTCAGCCACATACTTTTCCCAGTATTCCTCCGCTTTCCTCGCTGCTGTTTCCAGATCTTCATCGTTCTCCCCCATTTGTACTCTGATCTCACGTGAATCACCTGAACCATCCCCTAATGCACCACTGTCCACAATTGATTTCTCAGTGGAGTCAGATAGTTCAAGCTTAGAACGTTTAAATCCTCGGGTCTCCTCACTCGAACCATTTCGCTTATGGGAATTTGGTTTCCAAACATCTTCCTCGTCCACACAAACGTTTGAATCTCCATTCTCGTGAATGGCCGAGTGCTTTTGTTCACCTGCGCTCCCAAGGCTTTTCAGCTGTTCGTGGAGGGTGTCCAACATAAGAGCTAAAAACTCCTGACAGTCGTGCTGTAAAAATTAAAACCAAAATCTAATCTCTAGTCTTGTTAATAGGTTTAAGACTTAAGGTTTATTTTATTTTACCTGTCGCCCATCCTTGAACTGGCTGTGAATATCGCCTAATTTGATTTTGAAGCCGTTTATACAGATTGCCTTGGAACATCCGAACCACACCTGCTTCATAAACTGCTGAAATTCAGCTGTCACGGAAAACCAGAGTGATTTGTCCACTTCCCTAAAATGGTAGATGGATATTTGATAAGCTGATTATTGTAAATTAATTAAAAAACTCACAGTTTGAGGAAAAATTCGACGAGACTAGGGGTATGGACGAGGCATTGTAAGCCTGAATTCATGAAGCATGTGTTCCCACTGTTGTAAAGCCCAACATCTCCAGCTGGTCGTTCGGCTTCAACAACTAGAGTATTGGATCTGCTCGCTGGCCACTCATTAATCGTCTGATTTGGATACGTTGTAGCTATCGGGCTTTTGAAGCTCTTCATCACAGTAGCGTCACCACCAGAACCTAAAATATTTCAGCCAATAAGATTCCAGTTCAGAAAATAAAATACAAATACAAATTCTACGGAATAGGTGCTTTGTACACAAGTACAAAATGCGACGTTCTTTGTGACGGTCTTTGTCACTGTCTTTGTCGAGGTCTTTGTCACGGTGTTTGTCACTGTCTTTGTGACGACCTTTGTGACGGTCTTTCGAAACCTTCATTGTCGTAATTCAGGCTTGAGGAGGTATTGATTTTTTAATTGAAAAACTGGTTAACAAAACTCAGTTTCACTGACCCGCAAAGATGCAACTTGGACAAAATTCCAAGAGTCATTTCTGTTTGATTGTGTGACTTCCCTTGTTTCCATTTCCATGACTAATTAAATCTGTGTGAAATTAATTGATTTTACCTGCTGCTGCTTCAACATTCTTGCTTCGACTCGCTGCTGCAGCAGACCTCCTCCCAGCGGTAAAAGGTCCAGCGTATGACCTCCTCTGGACACCTCCATTTGTAGTTCCAGAACTGGAAGGGCGCTCGTTATCAGATGGGTAGACACTGACTGTGGATGCAGCATTGAGTCTCGAACTATTCTTCAGTTTCAGAAAGTCAGATCGTTGGTAACCTCCGCTAGGGATTCCTGAATTTGATGGCTCTTCATTTTCTGTGGAAGTTGATACTCCTATTCCCTTCCGTCCTAGCACAGTCCCACACGAGTTCCTTCCATTTCGTAGTTGGTACACAGCACTGTGCACAGGGGCAAATGACTCTGGTGCAAAAGACTCTGCTTCATTACTTCCAAGCTCCGCTTCAGACGACTCAAACTCATACTCATTTTCCTTTCCAGGATTACTGGTATAAACTCCGTTTGTTTTCCCCTTGAAGGTCGGTGACGTCGAAGTACAGTCCCCAATTGACGAGCTGACATTGTTGTCACAGCCATTGCTTCCCATCCTGGTAACTTGCCCGCCACAAAAACCGGATTTTACTGTCTTGAAAGCAAGCACTCCAGCACCACCAAGGACACGTTTCTCACTACTATCAGCCTTTTCGGTTTCCAGCTGTCGCCTTTTCATGCTAGAAATATAAAAATCAAATCAGTAATCAATTATCCTGATCCACAAGTCATTTTAACACTGAAAGAAACCGTATAGCCTATAGGCTATATCTAATCCAGCTGATTATCACTACCAACCCTCATTATATGCTAATTCATAACATAAATAATCAACACCACCGGTAATTAGTTGTAATTAGCCATGTACTTTTACTTTTTGACGTATAACCTTATAAAGTATCCAACTTACCCATGTTATTCATGGTTTTGAGGGTATGATCTGATTGAAGTGTGTAGTGACATGTACTGTTTAGGTGGTGGAGAGATTGTCACTCTGTTCGTACTGTTCGTTATGTCTGACCTTGTTTAGTTTTGATTGACACTTTTCTTGTAACAAGAAGATAAAGGTCGACTGAGATCCCGAAAAAGAAGAAAAAGAAAAAGGGCCAAATCCCGTTGTGCGGAGGGAGGGAAGCTGCCGCTAGGAGTTTTCTTCATCGCCCCACTTGCCACATTCCAGAGGCCTCTTTTATGGGCTTTTTCCATACCCCAAAATGTGGTAAGTTGATTCTGTAGGTGGGAGGGTAGGGGTCATGACCCACCCAACAACCACCCACTCAACACACGGCGACGTGGACCTCCTTTCCTTCTGTCTGTTTACAAACACTCGTCTTACACTTAAAGTGTTAAGGTCAAAGGGATACAAGGTAACCATCATGTCATTCACGCAACGGACGCAACTCTACTGTCAATCACTCCATAAATCACCTTTTGACCTTTTCCTTTAGATTGACTGGAGATGCGACAATTGAAGGGAAAGACAAAGGAGACGCCGGCACAGAAGAAAGAACGAAAAAAGGAATTCCTCCAGAACAAGGAAAATGTCATGAAAGTTGCAGTCCCGGCACTAATAATAGCAGCGCTGATTGTAATCCTAATCGTCTTCTTTGCAACAACGTCAAGACAAAAGGCTTACTGATTCCTGGACATATGGACAATGTGATAAACTGATTTACACTGGAGAAATGCGACAATCCTTTTAATGACAGTTTGCTCAAGGATTTTACAAAAAAGTACAGCAGCGTTCGAGAATCAATTAATAGCCTTCCCTTAAATTATAGTTTCTTAAGCAATTGAGCTAATCACAATAATTTGGGTAATACTTGATTGTACTGTAAGTGTATGTGTAAAGATATGAGATTTTCAACGACTATTTCTGCAAGGAACTTACAACTAATTGTACACTGACGATAATAAATACTGGAGTGACATTTTGTTAGTGAACACTGGATTAGTTGTGCCTCATCGCTTCTAAGATTTTAAAAATTTCGACCTGACCTTCCTTCTGAGCTCTGGCCAGGGGGGTCAAATGATCTGTATCTTCAATGGAGGCGTCGGCTCCTGCATCTAGTAAATTCAAGACCATTGACACTTTCCCGGAGAGGGCAGCCCGGTGGAGAGGAGTGGAGCCGTTGTTCTTCGTTTGACAGTTGACGTTGGCTCCTAGCTTTATCAGTAACGCGGCTGCTGGAAGTCTGCCGTTCCGAGAGGCATAATGAAGGGCAGTGTACCTGGAAAAACAGAAAGCGAAGAAGCGGAACTTTGACAAGTGGATAGAATATGTCTTTTGTTTCTGTATTTTACCCATAGGCGTCTGGGGTGTCCGGGTCGACGTGTTTGGTATTGACCAAATGACTAATTCGCTCTGTATCGTCGTCTATCGCTGCCTGCCAAATCCCACGCTCAAAATCCATTTCCTCCAGTTGTTGACAAACGTTGGGATTCGGGAGACAGGAACAGGATTTCTCACCGTGTCCACATTTGCTACTACTACTCGTGCTCTTCTCCCCTTCCATTGCTGTGCACTTGTCTTGATTCTTTGTCTTTGGAATGTGTATGGAATGTGTATGGAATGTATCTTTGGATATGTAGATTAATACTTTGGATTTGATTCTCTAAAGCTAAACGGTTTCCACCTTCCTGTCACAGCAGCCGATGAAGCTCTTCTTGAAAAAGTGTTTCTTGTAAACGATAAGATTTTTCTCCTGATGCTAATCTTGAGGCTCTGGTTCAGAGAACTCTCGACGGAGGGTCCATGAGTACTCAAGGGTAGGAGTCCCCTTGGAACAAGGACAGGCCGTTGTTGTGACTACTTTGAATCCGAGTACTTCTAATCCTGTAAGGACCACGGCTATTTTGATTGGTGGATTCCCGTTGTTGGCGTAGGCTCGATTGGAACTGGGTCCAAAACGAATGAATCCTTCCTGATCACTTCCGTCAAGGCGGTGTGAGAGGCACGGTATTTCTTCCAAGTACTTCAAATCCTCTGGTTTCAGTCCAGCAATATCAACGCACTGGGTTCCTCGTCTCCAGATAACGACACAGTACGGCATAGCAGGCTAATAATAGGGGAGGGCCTTGGAGTCAACAACAATCAGTAAAATCTGGAATAAGAAAAGAGTACGAGGTGAATTGGAGTGTCATTGAGCATACGCCCTCATTGTATTTTATGGTCAGTTGACCTTGACCCAGATCAGTGTTGATATGGCCTATATAAACGAATAAAAGAATAAAAGAATAAAAGATTACACAACAATCGAGTCTAAACAGTGAAACTCACCTTTTAATTTAAGCTCTGGATCTAAACTTGGACTGTCTTTTGTCTACTGTCTTCTGGGTGGTCTTTGGGTGTCAAAATGTCTGGAATTTGACTTGACCTCTGAGGAATTTGAACCCTGTCACCTGATTGGACGATAGAGGTGGCAACAGTGTCCAACCAGCTGCTGACGTCACCCCATTGGCCTGGTGGGTCAGACGCAAAGAGCCATCTGTCCTTTCACTTTCGGCACAGCCACGGAACGCACGTTTTCATCCAATTCTCTCCTCAATTTTAATTAATTGGTCAATTAATCAAGGTCAAGGATGAAGCTCTACAAGTGCATTCTTTGCAGTAAGTAACCACAATCATTTTCCATATAGACACGACCCTTTGAGGTCAATTAAAACCAAAACACCGGCATCTCCATTTACAACAGCTGCGTGACGTCATCAACGATACTACTAAGTAATTTAACCGATTTGATTTTGATTTCCAGATGATGAGATGTTCTCTGATACTTACAAGATGAAGCTCGTGGATGACGTCATCTACGAAGTCTATGGAAAGGTAGGGTTTGACATTTGATTGGCTTTGAATGTTCTCTTGACCTTTCAATTGTTTCAGTACGAGACCCGTAGGGATGGTGAAGTTGTGCTGGCTGGATCCAACCCTTCCCAAGAAGAACTGGAAGAAGCAAACGAGGCTGGTGCAAAGAGTGGCGTGGACATTGTCATGAACCACCTGCTCGTGGAGACTCATGCCTTTGACAAGAAGTAATTCCCATGAACATCAAACTTTTTACTGGGGTTTAATTACTAAAATTTAATTCATTCCCAGGGGCTACACCTTGTACCTCAGGGACTACATGAAGAAGATCGTGGCGAAACTCCAAGCGTCAAAACCCGATGAAGTGGAGACCTTCAAGACTAACATAAGCAAAGTTATGAAGGAGATTCTTGCCCGATTCGGTGACCTCCAGCTCTTCACAGGAGAGTCTGGAGACCACGAAGGCCAGATTGCGCTCATGGAGTGAGTAAATCAACGCTTCTCCTTTGCCGTACTTCAAGTCCTAAAATCTCTTTTTCTTTTCCACTCAGGTACCGCGATATTGATGGGAAATCGGTTCCAGTGATGATGTTCTTCAAGCATGGACTCGCAGAGGAGAAGTTGTAAACCAACCAATCAAAATCATTCGCTCCAATGACATCACAATTCTTAATTTCACTTCCGATTTCGTTTTTATACTCGATCCTCTCTTCCACTTTGAAGGCTGGGTAAAAATTCGAAAGTAAAAAAACAATCAAACTTGATTTTCCTCTCAATTAGCTTTGCGAAGAACGGAACGTTCAATAGTTTTTGTATTAAGCATAAAGTCAATTTCCTTTGGTGGGGTTATAAGCTAATTTCAAGTTTCCTTTATTAGGTTGAGGGTCAAGGTGCCCAGACAAGAACCTTTTTTGTCTTGTCTCCACTGACGATGGAGATTCCTCTCGGGTGCCAATGGATTGCCCCCACAGCGGATCTAAATGATAATTAATTGGGTTAATCATAATGAAGTGGAGGTTCAGACAGTGGGAGAGAGGCGGGGTTTTAGCGTGGGCGTGAAGAATACTACTGTACTTATTACCCCACCTTCCTTCCCTCAGATAATCACCCATTAATCCCCACTCAAGTGTGAATCCCACTTTATGAAGACGTTAATTCTCTCTCGAGTCTTAAAAGTGGAAAAACGGGACTCCCTTTCAGAACAGATCATCACCCTATCATCATCTGAGATCAAAAGGAAATGGGCCAATGGGAGCATAATAAGAGACTCACGTGTGCTCCTTCAGGACAGTCTCCAGTCGATTCTCCATCACATTCCAAACAAAAATGGAACCATCCATGGAACCACTGGCTGCGTACTGCGCATCAGGAGAGAAAACAGCACGGCTAATATCAGAAGGGATCTTGAAACCATCAGCTCTGCCAAAATAAACAAAATCAAAGCAAATCATCTTCAATCTACAATCTAAAGATTACTAAGCAGAGATCACTTACGTGTATTGCGCAATGACGGAATTGAGCCTAAGGTCAAGGACGTGGAGAGAGTCATCTCTCACAGAGGCCAAGAGGTAGTTTTGATTGATGGAAAGGTCCAGCGAAGTCACTTTATCGGGTAGGCTCACTTCCTGTGAAGTCCCGTCAGTTCTCAAGTCCCAGAATCTTATTCTTTTATCATAGTGACAAGAAATGGCACAATGCGTATCAGGGAGGCAGACAATATCATGACACGAAGATCCAGCAAATTTGGTTGACACACCTGTAATACCAATCAAATCAATTTTCAGTTAATTTTCCACTTTCTTTATCAATTGCCACTAAATTCTGAATGTTGATTTACATGCTCTTGACTTGAGATCCCAGACCTTGAGTGTTCGATCATAACCTCCGCTAACGACCCGACTTGAGTCTGACATGAACCTTGCCGCATTGATCTTGGCACTGTGTCCCGTGAGTGTGTGCTGCAATCAAAATAACAAAAAAAGGATTTGTAGATTAGATGATGAAGTCAAGGTGTAGGATTTTAATTTTTATGAAGTGAATGTTCGTGTGACCAATGATGAGACACGAAGGGATTAAAGCATGTTGTAACCGTTGTGTTCTGAATTGGTATCTCTGTTCCATCGGTCGGAGCAAAAGTGCGGAGTCCGACCGGAAGTCTCTCCACGTGACTGTGTTCCCTTGCTACTACTAACGGTGGTCATCCACATGATCCTTCTGATCAAACTGGCAAAAAGGGCAGTAGGAGAGGACAGTGAAATAAATTCCGTTTTTCCGTTCATTTCATTCGAGGAAATAAAAAGATTCACAGTCCAACAATCAGAACATTAAGAAAGTCCTGTTTTCTTCATTCGTTTTTATTATTGCCACTTGGAATAAAAAATAAAAATATGAGGAGCTGTTCAAAGGTCAGCCTAATGCCTAATGCTGCATTAATGCTCCAATGGTTCTGTGTTCAAATCGTTAAATCCTCATCGGATCATTACAACACAACTTACAGGGAACCAATCAGAGACAGATCCCACAAAGAAACTAATTGACTCCAACCAGGAGTCGGGATTCGGCAAATTCTCAGAAAAAATGGATTCTAACGGACTCTCAGCAGAGCACCCAAATGAACTCACACCGCAAGTACCGGAAAACTACTGCTTCAACTGCCATGGCCCAGTCACAAATCTCAGGTCAAATGTCAATTGCAATCAAGGAGGGGTAAGATGGGACACGAATCCTCCTTATTTGGTGTTTCTAATCCCGTTTGCATTCCTCATTGGCTTGACCCAATTGCTTAGTTAGTAATTAATCCGCTGACCTCTCCCACTAACACCCAATTCATCTTGACTTGACTTGACTGGACGGATGACTCGAGTTAAGCGGATATGCATTTGGTGGACAAATGCAGATTCCGTTGTTGTTCTTAATCTGGGAGAGGAAGGGAGTGCCGCGGTGGGTATTGGTGGTTGCAGAGTCAAGTAATCGTGAGAACCTAATTAATTCCTGAGCTTGTGTTCATAGGTGTTAATGGAGGGTGGGAAACGAAGCGGACATGGAAGTGTGGAATTGACACGAAGAAGGAACGGAAATAGTCCCGCAAGGATAATAAGGAAAAGGTCGAATCCTGGACGTGACCGGTGCCAACATACACAATCCAACATACACAATCCAACACCCTTGTGAAACACGGTCAAATTCTTACAACTTCCGCCGAGGAGAAGGCCATTAATGTGCCATTAACAGCAGTAAAAATGTAGAACCAATCAGAGAGCTATTCCCAATCATTCTCATTCCGATTGATCATGATGATGATGCGGTGACTCTGTTGCGGTCAGGTTCCGTTGACCTCTAACTGGACCTCTAACCAAATGACACTCACTGGGAGGGATAGAATGAAAAGTGATGCAAGAGTGACCTTATAGCCTTGACCAAATGCAAAGAAGAGAGTCTCCGTAGGGGGGAGTGGAGGTGAGAGGGCTTGGTGTCACGGTGTCAAGACAAGTCACCACCATTGGCCCACCACGGTGGATTCCTATCTCCTCTTTGAAGAGATCATTAGATCCAGTTAGTCCACTCTGACCACTTAAGTAAATAAATCAGATCAGCAGAATCTCCCAGTTACCTCAAGGTAACGAAAGAGCAGGAAAGACTCAAGCTAAGACTCATCCAAATGGAACTTGAAAAAACGAAACTTCCACGAAATCCCAAAACAAAAGTTTCCCATGGGAAGTCACCGCTCATAATTCATAAAATCAAGATCGGAAACTGTATAGCTCCAACATCCCACTCCAAAAACGTTGAAATGCAGAGGAAAGCATTAGATTTTGGAATGGTCTGACCATTCCATGAAGATCGTCGACCCAAGAATCTTCCTTGTGTCCGTTTAGAATTGACAAGGGGAAGGAAGTTGTTGGTTTTTGATTGATGAGGGATTGGACGTAGTCTCACCTCTGGGATGAACCGTGTCTGAACAAGGCTGGTTACAAGCTAATTACTACAACCAACAAATGGACTCCTTTAGAGTTTAATTTATGAGCCCATTTCCTCCTATTTCCTGCAGAGAGTCACGCTACTCGGACCGTGTGACAGGCCATAAGAGTCAGCGGTGGTCAGAAGGTCCTGTTAGGACGTTAGCTGACGGGGATCCTTAAAGGTGTCATCACTGTCACCCCATGGGGGTAAAGACGTGGGGTTTAGGATCTCAATTGACATGGACTAATTGACCTCTTCCAGACATCCTTTTATCATCCTTAGTCCACGAAACACGACCCACTTGAATCATTGTAATTTGAGAATCAATCAAGTGGAAATTCCTGCTTTGCCAGATCCAAGACCGCCATGGTGTCACGGTGGAGGGATCGAATGCTCCGTGTAATTTGATCTTCATCTCCTTTGGACAAGGCAATCACCACCTTCTCCTCACCTTCAATTACATTCATTCCACCGACACCGACAGCAACCGGCCCTCCTAGTCGTGCTCTTCTTGAGAATATTATTTCATAAATATTATAAAGATAAGGAATATTCATAAAACCCAGGATAATGAGCTCAATGAGCAACCCAGGAGAATTCCGGATTAGCCATGGAGGAGTGAAAGTTAATTAAGAAAAACACTGGCAGCACTTCCCAAAAAGTACTGCGGAAGTTACCTACCTGCCAAAATATGAAATCTCCCATCTCCCATATCTCACGATCCACCAAATCTTCCCATCCAAGGAAAGGAAGAACAAAAACTTTTGGAAAACTAATTGATTCTCATCTCAAAATTGGAGTTAATTGCATTCCAACAAATCACCAAAGCTTCTTCATCTTATGGGTTCTAATGGGCCTTTCTGCGCATCTGCAGATCTCATGAGATAGGGAAAGCACTTGAATCCATCCATCTTCCATCTCCATCATTCCAAAATGGAGATGAGTTTGACAGATAGGAAGAGCTGAAATTAATTCTAAGCCAAAAGAGGACTAAAAGGAGTTTTAAATGGGGCAACTCATTCCTGAATTAGAATAAAATGAATAAATGTTTTGTAATCCATTTGAGGTATTCTTCTTAATTGGAATTCAGTTTCCGTTAGGTGAGTCAGTGGTTCCTTTTTTAAAAGTCCACCAGGAGCCCCAGTTCCATTGGACCATTGGACAATGCCAACGGGTAGCTTAATCAACCATTCAAGATTCAAGTTCCATTGTCCAAAAGGTGAGCAAAGACTTTTCGTTATTCACACCCACTCAATCATTCTCTAATTCTGGGTCAACAATTCAATCTCATCATTAGGTAGCATCATCAGAAAATCCTTATTCAAAGGTGACAAAGTCCAGTGGTAAGATGTCCTTATCTTTATGACCGGAAGGAAGCTTTACTGGATGAAACATAGTTTGTTAGTTTGATAGTTTGACTGAGCAGTGGAGCGGAGGAAGTGAAGGAGATGTGAATCAGTGCCACCGGGAAATGGATGTGGTTCATGATAGTAGGATCCTGTGGATTTAACTTGTCTTGGGGCAGAGGGCAACGGCCTGTCCATCAACCGATTCTTACCATCATCATCATCATCGAATCAAGGTAGCGCCAAGGCTATGGCAATGGAATTTAGACAAAAAACATCTTTTCCTTCCCTTAATATTTGGAGGGAGTGCGACCCACCGCAATAAATGCAGCCAGAGGAAACCAGAGGAAACTGACCAGAGGAGAACAAGAAATTGCACCTTCCATCTTCACCCTCCTCCCCGCAATATTCACAACAATTCAATCCCGAATACTAAACGAACATGGTGCAAAGGAACAAGAAACCAAGGAACTAACTGTTTCCAATACCAAGACACCAGCAAACATCAAAAACCAAAGGACCGCTTCATCACGGGCTCAGTACGGAAAAGGAATCCAACAAAGTAACAATCAAAAGCTCCATTCAATCTCAGCTTCACTCTGCTTCACTCTGCAAGGAACGCTGCATATGGGAAGGGGTGGAGAAAGTAGAATCCAAGTGACAAGTTACAAGTGTCAAGTGACACCAAAGTCATAGGCAGAAATCAACCAATCAACACCTCTCACGCTCACTCAGGATTCTCAGGTAAGCATGTCAACTGTCATCCCTGTCATCCCATACCCCATAAAGACTGTGCTTAAACCTTGAGGCTGACTGGAACATGCGAACATGGTTTCCTAATCGCACGACATGCACGCGTAACTATTTGCTCTCGTGATGAATTCATTGGTTGAATTACCTTTGTTAGACATTCAATTAGAGGTATGTAATTAGAGACTATCTTTTGATGAAAGTGAATCCAGAGGTCAATCGTCCCGGATTGGAATGAGGAAAGGAAAGGAAAGGAAAGGTAGTTTTTGATTTGGTCCAGGGAGAAGAAGGGTATAAAGTAGGACTAGCCTAGCACTGAGCACTTACATTTTCTTCATTTTTTCCCCTTCTCCCAAAACCAATTTGGTTTTCTTTTGTATTGGTATAATTTGTGTATTTGTACGACGGAAGAGCGTCGTGTGGGAAATTATGGCCTTCCTCCCGCGTGCCTTTTCCTTTCATCTGTATAAGAACTGCAGAACTGAATCTGGTGCTGTTGGAATTCCACCGAGTGAATTGCTTCCTTCATAATTGGTTTGAGGTTTCATGATTATGGGAAGAAGGCGGATTCCCCTGTCACTTACTTTGTCCACAAACAAACCACAAAAGTCCCTTCCGGAAGGAACACAAAAACATAGAAATGCATAAACTCAATTAGTCAATTCAAAGTCATTACAATCTGAGCCCAAGAGTCCGGGTGTCATTTGAAGGTGGGTGGAAACTGGTTCCACCGGGACTATCCAGTCCATAAACAAAAGTTAAAGTTAAAAGAGTGGAGAAAAGAGACAATGGAAGGGTCAGACCTCTCGTGTCAACTGGTCATTTAAACGCATAAATCAATAAAACCAAGAAAGTGACCTCCACCACCAAATCCCCCTTTGATTCTCCATCATAAGTCAGAGTGAAGAGGGAAATGAAGAAAGACTGCAATAACTGCATGATGGGAAAACGGCAATTCCCTTTATCATCATCAACTGCGGTTCACCAAATCCATCAGAAAATCAAGTCATTCCTGATTCAGTAGAAGAATGGGAAAAAACAAGAGCCGCTTTGAACTGCCAAGTCCATGACGAAACAGGGAGAGGAACAAAAGGATTCATTTCCTCAATGTCATCCAGAAATTCGGAAGCATTGTGTGGGGGCGACTGAGAGTAGCGGTGATGAGTCCATAATTGACCACCTGAGTGACATCATGGCCTCATTGACTCCATTAGACATGGAACATCAACTGACCAAAAGAGACAGACACAAGACCCAATTGTGTCCAATAGAAAGAACCCGCTACAACCAAATCACTCGAAAGGAACAATTCACTTTAAATTCAATTTAAATTCCCATTGCACTTCCGACCTTCAACCCAAAGAACAATCAAGAGTCCCACTGCCTTCTCAAAAGTACCCGAATTTATGGTCATGGCTTCACAGGAATCCTCGCAAGACTTCCGCTTCCCAAAGACTTGAAGCTTAAATGAAGCGAATCCAACATCCATGATTTGGAAAATAAGAATTTGCATGTGTGGATGTGTCAGTCAAACGGAACGAAGTGATGGAAATACAGTTTTCGCACATTTGGAAATACGCAAGAATTCACACTCCCAAAAGTCCAACACCCAAAGAAACGGATCTTGGAAATCTCGGCGTCTGTCTCTCTCTGTCTCACCCCCGTAATTACGAAACACCTGCCTGCCTCTCTCGACCTCAGAGGTCAACTTCATTCCAATGCGAAGAGAAAAAGAGCATACGCATGAGGTCAATCTTCCTTGTGTCAATGACCACCTAAAGAATCATAAGGCACTCACGCTATCAATTAGTCAATCTCAATCCCCTCTTGTCATTAAAAGCAGACGTCAATCCAATGCACAAAAGGATTAAGATTTCCACTTAAATTGATCCTTATCCCCCCAACTTATCCCGTCTAATCTCCAATATTAAAAGGAGACTAATTGACTTTTATATTCTGGTTTTATATTCTGACAGGATGGGAATCACCAAGTCAATTCTCTTCCTCATCGGAACTTGGTTGACATTAGGGGCCGGACAACGTCCGTCTGCGCTCTCAGGGGGACTACGACCTCTCCTGGGTCTCAGCCTTCGTCAGCAATTATCAAACCAAGCAGCCCCAGTACCTCGTTTTGACTGCTATCCAGAAAATACGGGATTTGAACTCGTCACTGGCTATGTCTTTTCATCACCAGTTGACCTTCTGGACTCACAGCCTGGGACTCTGATGCTTGCCGATTGCCTGGAAGCATGTCGACTCAATGCCAGCTGCCGAGCGGCCAACTACGAGACTGGACTTTGTGTCCTCTTTAGCGCAGACTCTGATCATCGACCAGGTATGGACGAATGAGAAGAATTATGCTACTGATGAGTCCATTATACGATTGTATGAGTCCATTATTCCTGATGTATGAGGCAATGAGTATGAGTGTGAATTGGATTCTCGTTAGCTTTAAGGTTTTGAATGGTATTGTGTTAATAGTGAGTTTTGGTGATGGTGGGCGTGAGTCCCGTTGGGGTGACAAAGTGGCCCACCTGTTCCTCATTAATCAGGTCTTAGATGAAGTGTAAGCGGGTAGGAAGTGGCAGCAGGAGGGAAGAGAGGTCGAGATCCGTTAGTAATGAAGAAGATTCCCCATTCACCTTGAGACTAATCATTAGGGAATGTCCACTACACTGTACAGATGAGTCTAAAGTCTGCATGGAGTGGACACGAGTGACACAATGAATGACACAATTCCACCACAACCAACCACCAAAGGAACCATGACCAATCCATTAATTCCCTTGTAACCACCCACATGGCCCATGTCAACTGTCACTCTTCTCCTCAGGTGACAAGGGAATGAAGGGAATGAAGAGTCTAAAAGGAACGTCATTAACAATTGGGACAAGTCACCCTCCTCCTTCCTCTTTTTAAAATTCCTCTCAATTTCAATTTTATTAGCAACTAATTTAGTTAATGAGCGGATCGACCGACCTTAATTTCAATTTCATGATCGATGAAATTGACACTTGGATCCTCCAATCCAGGCCAATACTATTCCCCATCAACCCAAATTCAGTAAACCCATAATCATCCCCAAAGTAGGAATTAATCCTGTCATTTCAATCTGCTCTGATTGGCTCCCACCTGTCCATCTGTCCCAAATTGAGCCTCATTACGTCCATCCTCATTTAAATAAGAGCATTCATCCAAAGCACAATGTCGTGAAAAGCGGCTTTAGCTCAAAGGGAGCCACCTACTTCCGCAGATGCTACAAAAATTCACGAATTCATTCTGAATGGAAGAATTATGCAAAAGAATGGAAAAGAGAATCAAAGCTTCATGATTGTTTTTCTTCCAGGTGCCTTGAGTTCATCCCAGTTCCCTGTCTTCACACTCTACGCTCAAAAAGTCTGTTTGAGTAGCCACTGCGAAAGGGCTTGGGACTATGAGCGTGTCACTGATCACCGCCTCCGAGCCTCAACCCACCAACTCATAAAGAAACAGCGGAAGACGGGCTCAAGGGCTGCTTGCATGGAACTCTGCCTGGCCGAGAGGGACTTTGTTTGCAGGTAAGAGTCAAAGAGCCAATGAGGCAGTGGCTAACACGCAACTCTACGCAAGGACGCCTCTGAACTCCTGTTAGTTTCAATTCGTAGTTGGACGAGAGTAGTAATTAGTCGCTTAATGGCCCCTTGAGTGTTGGATTTTGAGTCTTGAGCTGAGACCCAAATGCTTTCGCTTCCCCTGAAGGAACGGTTGCGTTCGCGTGTCTTCCTCCGATGCGGTTACGGAAGCGGAAGGTGGGAATGACACGAAGGTTTAGAATGAAGGTGTAATGGCGGATCTTGTTGGTCTTGTGATTGCCTATCTCCGCCTTCCTTCTGAACTTAATGAAGAGGGACATAAAAGCGGATCATCAAGCCTTTTGAGACCAATTTAGACTGACAAATTCCCATCGTCCACTACTGCTAATAAGGGAAGAAGAATTGGATCAGTTCCCATAGTGTCTTTAGCAGTGTGCTGATCACGAGGTCACGAGGGAACTGGACTTGTTTGAGTCTCCTTTTCCCACGAAAGACAATGGTTCGGGTGATGATGAGTAAAGAAGGTCATCCTTCCTCCTGATTTAAGTTTGTGGAAGGAAGAAGAACCCGCTAGTTGGACATCCTCCGGATCAGTAACCAACAATTAGTTTCCTTTGCATCCCATCCATCCATCACATGCAAATGAGAGTTAGCCTACATTGGATAATGGGAATTAGTTCTCAATTAATTCACACAGTTAGAGTCCCCGTAGGGGCCAAGAGGTCAACACTCCTTCACTCTTAACACAGCTAACTTGACTCTCTCTCTAAACCTGATCCCTCTACAAACACCTTCCATCACACTAATTAACATCTTCACAATTGGATGACGAGTGACAAACTCCTCATCAAACGTCAACCCTCATCACCAAACCACAAACAAAGGCAGGCATTGACATTGACCCTTGCCCATTTTTTCCCGCATTCCCAAAAACCTCTTCCGCAAGTTCAACCGAGGATGAGAAAAAACTACGACAAGGAATCCGGTTTGCTTGGTAAGCAGGAGGCAAGGAGGAGTCCAGAGACTTGAGCTTCAGGGCTCTGTACGTGCGTCCGATCTCTAATATGGCCAAACTCCAGAATTAAATTGAGCTGTTGTTTTAATTGGATCAACACCAGACCTCCGGGGAAAATCAACAAAGCACGACTCTTGTTGTTGAAGAGAGGAAAAGAGGCACTCGAGGGAAGCTCACTTGAGTTGAAGCGGAGTGCTTGAGGAAGCTAATTGGTCCAGGCGGGGCTCACGCTTCGACCGCATCTTCATCTCTCGCTTCATCTCGAGTTTCGGAAGTTGAGTGTCCGCCCCCTCCTCGAACTCTTTGCTATTCAGAGTCTCTCATTAAGATCTAATTATGCCCCATTACACTAAACAAACTACAATCTCCCTCTTACTCCATACTCATTCCATACTCATTTCAATCATACTCACACTATCGTATCATCATCACGCCAAAGATCCTCACAAGGGAAGCACAATCAGATGAAAACCAGAAACAGCCAGATCATTGACACCTTGGCAGGACACGGCAGATCCACTAAAGATTTCATTAAGATTTCATGCTCCCGCTTATCTACGCCTACATCATGATTCATGGATTCATGGACCTGCCTCACTCTTACTCTTAACTTACTTCCTCTCTTTGTCTTTCACAGGTCTGCTTCCTTTGCAAAGGCCAGTGGGGACTGCGCTCTGTCTGATCTGGACAGACTCTCTATCGGAACTCTGAACTCAATGGAAGTGGCCAATGGGACAGACTACTTGGAGTCCAATTGCATCAATGACCCCAACAAGCTTTGTGACTTTAAACCCCTTCATGGGAAAATCCTAAAGACGGTTGACGCCGTTTACCAAGAAGTTGGATCAGAAGGGGACTGCAAGTAAGTTGAATTATTGAATCATTAGTCTCCGAAGGAGTCAATAACCAATCCAGTAGCCAATCCTCACTTGTCAATCTCATGGCACTTAATTCCAAGGAGGGGGGATTGGCACCTGGCCAATTGGAAATTCAAAAGTCACGAACAAAGTGTCAGGAGAGATTAGACTCACAAATTTCAAAGGTGGAAAGAGACTCAATTTGCAAATGAGATTGGAATTGTCTGGTCCAATAAAATTATAATCTTATTCAAACTCCAAGAGTACGATGATCCTCATCTCCATTTCATCATGAACTTTTACTTTGTGCAAATCCTTAAGCTCAATGTCCCGTTTTCCTTTGTCTTTCAGAAACTTGTGTCTGGGAACTTCCTTCCGGTGTCAATCATTTGATTACAATGCCACAGGGGCTCAAGTCTGTCGTCTCAGTCACCACTCCTCCCTGACCTTGACGCATATTAGAGACCCATTCCTACCAGTGGCTGGAGCTGTCACAAAGGAACTCGCATCTTGCTACAACGTAAGCGTCGACTGCAGGGCAGGAGACATGATTGCTACCGTCAGGACAAGCAAAATCTTCCAAGGGAAACTCTACGCCAAGGGAGCTCCAAACAGTTGCGTGACTGATGTCCAGAACTCCCTTGAGTTTGTACTGAGACTTCCTTACACGGACATTGAGTGCGGAGTTCAGCGAGAGTCTATGGGGAGATACAGTACAGAGGTAAAAGGCTAATCAACAGAATACACAGTTCACCCATTATTTCCAATTTCAAAGGAAACCACAAAGTACAAAGTTAAAAGTTCCGTAACGGGAGTTAACCCAGTTCTAATGATCCCATAGGTGATTCTCCAACATCACGACCAAATCGTCACTGCATCAGACATGGGACTCTCCGTTGCTTGCCAGTATGACCTCACAAATAAATCTGTCTCGAATGAAGTTGACCTGGGAGTGGTAGGAGATCTCAAGCATTCAATGGCACAAGAGAGCATCGTGGATTCACCAAATGTGGCCATGCGAGTAACAGACAGGAGAGGAGAAGCAACAGCCGCAGCTCAGGTAAAACCACAAAGATCAACTTCAATTAAACTCCGTCTGGCCCCTCACTTGCCCTTTAACCTCAACTCTTTTTATTTCAGGTTGGAGACCCACTTGCCCTCAGATTTGAAATCGTGGATCCAAACAGTCCTTATGACATCTTTGTTCGTGAACTTGTGGCCATGGATGGAGTCGATGGGTCTGAGATTATGCTCCTAGACGGAGAAGGTTGTCCAACTGACCAGCGCATCATGGGCCCACTCTCTAGAGCCGGTGATGACCAGAAGGCACTCATCTCTCATTTTGATGCCTTCAAATTCCCAACTTCGGAAGTAGTTCAATTCCGTGCTTTGGTCACTCCTTGTCTGCCCAAGTGCAAGGCTGTCATTTGCCCAGTCCAAGACTCAAACGGAATGTTCCAGGAAGTTCCTAGTCTAGGACGAAGGAAAAAGCGTTTCCTCAACACCACAAACCCAGATGACCTTGACTCCCACAACCAACTAGAGGACATTCGAGTCCAGTACGAGATTGACAGACGAGTGCGAAGGAGCTCTTCATTGCCACAGGAGGAAATGCTCCTTGTCCGTTCCATTCATATCTCTGACAGGTTCCGAGGGGACAAGAAACGAGACCGGAAGTTGGCTGATGACTCAACCTCAGGAGAAGACAAGAAGAAACCCCAACTCTCTTCCAGGGCGCGGGTAGAGGAAGAAGAAGATGAGGAACTACCGCGGATTCCATCGTCTCAAGACCTTCCCGTTGAGCGGGCGTCTTCTTGTATCAATTTGTCTAGCGTTCTTGGAGCCGGTGCGCTCGTCCTTGGTCTTCAGATTGCACTCTTGCTCATTGGTGCTTTGCTCTTTCTCCGACGGCGCGGAGATGCTAATAACAAGAAGCTCTTGCCACGACCTTCACCTCAACAGACGATTTTTGTGAAGAGATTCTGAGTGCCTGGAGTCACCTGAAGGGACTAAAGCCAAGAACCACATGACTGACTGACATTATCTATCTCTCCTCTACTCGTTGAATTTAGTCGTAAATGGAGAAGCAGGCTCTCTATTGTATTCATTAGGTCTCTCTACTTTTGGGTAATTTGGGTTGAGGCAAGGGCCTCAAGGGGTGCTGGGAAGACAGAGTCAAAAGGAATCCGTGTAGGAAGCAGGGACCCCTGCTGCGTTTCCTCTTGCGGTTTGGAACTCCTCTCTATTTACTCTTCAACAAAGGTGTCGTTGACACCTTTGGAAACCACGTGGACTCTTTACTAATTAATCGGAAGGAAGGAAGAACTCATTAGACGATTGACACATGTCACACTCACACAACTCATCACAATAATAGCAACGCAGAACGCAGACAACAAACGACACTCTTCAAAATGAGCTGAACCAACAATCTCTGAAATTCAAGGAATTCCGTGGTACACTTGGCAAAAGTGCATTTAACATTTGTCTTCCAAGTGCCTGGGTCCAAGGACAAGGGGAGGCTTAGATGCCAAGTATTTTTAGGATTAACAGGCTAAACTATTTATAATTTTATGATTAATCAAAATAGCTTTTTCTACGGAGTCCGGAAATCATTTACTTTGTGAGGGTGTGAATGTAAGTTATTGAGCTACTGCTCGTCTCTTTAGATTTAAGAAGACTCCATTTTTTGTTACTTGTTACGGAAGGAAAAGTAAAGAGATTTATCTCCTATTGAAAATTACTGACTTCTTGTGAGGGTGGTTGATGATGACCATGTAGGGGAGAAACATTGCAGAATGAGGCCCTAATTACTCTCACTCAATCATCAAACCAATTCCCCACAAGGAAAACAAAGAATGGGTCTGTGACGAAAGAAAAGCGGAAGAAAGCTTTGCATTCTCACCCGAAGTCTTCCATCTTCGACGCTCCAAATGCGACAAGCAAAGTCGTGAGAAGAGGCGACAATGTAAGAGCCTGAAGAATCAAAATCAAGGCACAGGATGCTCCCACCTGACCCTGTCAACGTCGCTCGCAAATCAGGCGTATCTGTCTTTCCTGGCTCCCAAATCTTCACTTTGCGATCCTGTCCGGCTGAATGACAAAAGAATTGAAAGTTAATTATAAATGATGACAAGGACATTAGGGGTCTCACCTGTGGCAAAATATTTCCCATTTGGATTCCATCGGACGGCAGTCACTTCACTCTCGTGTGCTTCCTGTGTGTATGACATTGGTGACTAAACGACGCTCATTAGAAACCTCATTTAATTATTAATTGACTTACAAACGGTTTTGATGCAGTTGATGGGACAGTGCAAGCAATGCCAAGGGATGACAGGAGAGAAATGTCAGAGGGATTGACAATGTTCTTTGGTGGAGAGTTTGCGGGCATCATCGGTATCCTCATTTCCGCTGCAGCTTCTTCCAGTTCCTTCCGGACTTGAGCCTGTTTGTGTCTAAAACAGAAACAAAATAAACTAGGGGTTGGACACACTATGCGAAGTCAATCATACTTGACAAAGTTTTCATTTTCTTGGTTCATAATGTCAGCGTGCTTGGCCTTGACTTCGATGTAGCGCTGCAATACTTCCTGGTGTTCCATTCCCAGTCGCCTGTGCTTCTCCTCTAGACTCGTGTAGGCTAATTGGAGTGCGTTGTGCTCATCCCGTAAAAACTCATTTGTGGCTTCACGCCTATGAAGAAAAGAAAAAAGCAGTTAGCTAAGCCACAGTTCAAGCCACAGTTCAAGTTTGATGTAGATTTACTCATGGAGGCATGACTGCAGGAACTTGACTTGTTCTTCTAGATCAGCATTTTTACCGACGGCGGTTGCAGCGGCATTTCTATTGAGATCAAGTTCAGCCTCCCTCTCAGTCAATTTGGCAGAGAGTGCCAAAACTTGTGAAGCATTCTCTCCCCGTCTCCGGTGTAATTCCGTCAGCTCTTCTTGTAAACCCAAGATCTTGTGTTCCAATTGCTACAAAATAAAATAAAACTGTCAGTACATTTTAAATAAAATTAATTACACACACCTTTTCACGCTCTTCCGATATTCCTCCTCCTCCGCGCTCAACAGCGACAGTCAGGCGAACGTTTTCTGCCCGAAGTGTTGCCCAATTTTCAAAGATACGTTCATCTGAAGAATTAATTTAAAATTACAATTTATCACCAAAATTAAATACCCATTGGAAATACAACTGGGAACTTACGGTGTTGAAATAATTCTGCAAATCCCCTGCTTTCCCTGTTGTCTCTCTCGTGGAGGAGGTTTGTTATTTGTGACCTGAACGTACCAGGGAATGTATGTGTCCTAGGACCCTTTGCCTTCCCCGATGCCCCGTGGGTTTCATTAATTTCTGGCAACGGGGGGCTCTCCATGGGGTATGTGACCTAAGGGTCAGAGAACTACCCCCAATGACCCAAACCGATAAGAAGAATAAAACTCTGTACTGTATAGTTTGTTTTAAAATTAAATAAACGAGAAGAGGCAGAATTCACTGGAGCTGGAAGTGCCTGGAATTCTTTCCAAAACAAAACATCAATTCACATGATTCTGATTCCACCAATTAAGGTCGCACAAAAACTCATACCCACAACACCTCCATTCCGAATAAAACAAGGCACACCTAATACTCAGACAAACACATTTTTTTATTTCTCAATTTAGAATTTTCATTTCTAATTTCCTTTCGTTTCGTCATCAACTAATTGCTCCTACAATTTTGTCGACTAAATAGTAATCCAAAACTAACATTTCCCACTTTTAAAAAACCTTGTTTCTTTTCATTAATTATGAATTTTGAAGGAGAATTTATTACAAATCAATTAATGTGTGGATTTTTGTGCGGATAATTTTTGTTTCAAACTTCATTACTAGTCCAAAGCTAACCATTTCCCACTTTTAAAAATCCTTGTTTCTTTTCCTTAATGATTTTTGAAGGAGAATTTATTACAAATCAATTAATGTGTGGATTTTTGTGCGGATAATTTTGTTTCAAAGTTCATTACTAATCGAAACCTAACCATTTCCCACTTTTGCAAATCTTTATTTCTTTTCCTTAATGATGAATTTTGAAGGAGAATTTATTAGAAATTAATTAATTAATCCATGAATCTGGGGATTAGCGTTTCCAATTTTCTTTAGCTCATTTCCGGGGCGGGTTTTTTGAGTGCCTATCTCAAGTCCCCCCTCATTCCTCCACCAGCTGATGTTTTCCAAAACATAAATCAATTTAATTTCATTCCAGTTTCAGAGGTCACTTTCATCACTTCCTCTTCAGACTTGTCCAAACGAATGAGTTCATTTGTTAAAGCCAAAGCCAAGAATCACACTTCAGCTGCTCCAATGGGTAACATATTGGAAAGTGATGCATCGGATTCAGAGATCATTGGTAACTGAAATTGGTAACTGGCAATATGATTATCATATGGGAACGTTTTTACTTTTTACTGGGTTGCAGCTGGAGAGGTACGAACAGACGGTGACGGGATGGAAATGGAAAGACCTGAAGAACCAGGAACTCCGCGTATAAAAAATGGTAAATCTAATTTTCCTCGACGCCGTTCGTAACTGTAAATAGTAAAAGTTTATAATAGAGTTTCTTTTCATTAGGTCCCAATCCCAAGAGTCCGCGATCTGCCAGGTCATCAGGAGGGTCAATGGATATTCCCAAGTGCAATCAAATTGGCCCGTCTTCTGTGCCACTTCTCAGTCCTAAGAAGCGTCTTCAATCTCCTAGAGAACTGCCTCCAACGAATGAATTAATTATGCTGAAACCAGTCCGGATATCAGGAGATTCATCGACGGCAGAAGCCCAATCTCAGGATCCAAATATTCCAAATTCCCAGCAGCATTGTCCGAATAGAAAACAACGGTAGGAATTGGAATTAGCGAAATGGCGTGTTTCATAGCCATAGTTTATTTTACAGGGAACCAAAATTTGTTCCATATGAGCCTTATGCCGGAGCCGTTCGTCCCATGGGAACTATACCGGCAGTAACCCCTAGGCGCCAATCCTCAGAGTCTTCCATAGCTGTGTCGGAGGAAGTGATACAGGGTGAAAATCTAGTTGGAGATGAGGCTCCAGTAGCGACGAAGCCGAGTCGTCGTCCTCAGGATTCCAGCAATACAACTTTGCTCAAAGAGAGACTCCGTATTTCCGAAAAGGACATTCATGATTTACGCGTTGAGAATGCTAGGCTCAAGCGGCTATTAGTTGATTCATTATCAGGTTCTATTGATCAGCCTAGCAGTAACGGTTCTCGGATGCAAGAGTCCGTTGACAGTTTATCAAATGAAATTGAAGTCTGGAGATCCAAATTCCTCTCTTCGTGCGTCCTCGTTGAGCATTTGTCCAAGGAAAAGGATGACTTGGTTCGCGTGACTGGAGCAGCTGCTGAGCTCTTCCGTGAGATCAAGGCGACCGTTCGTGACCTGACCCCTGAGTTATACGAAGGGATGCGTCACTGGATATCAGCAGAAGAGCGTGAACGAACCCTAAGAAAAGAGAGTTCCTTTTCTTCCTTTCCGGATGATGATTTGTAAGGACATGAATAAAGTGACTTCTGGACCAATTGAAGGGAATTCCTCTTGATCACTCTGTCCTTGGGTATGAATTAAGATTTAATTAAATCCATCATTCCTTGATACTCCTTTGCTATCCTCCTATCTTGGCAATTCGGTAGGAATTCGGATTTTTTCGGGTAGTCCCAAAGGGAACTTCCCTTCTTCCACCGAAATTTCTGCTGTCACCACCACACAACACAACAAGGGAAAGCACACACACACACACAACTTTCTCCGTGTGTACCTCCAAAAGGGAACCGCCGCACCCGCAGACGACACGAATGTCAGCAAACTGAAGTTCAAGGGACATCAACATGTGAGCACTTGACACGCTCCAACGTCACTCAACCAGGTCAGTACAAAGGTCAGTCGAACATTAAAACGAATACAAGAACATTAAAACGTAACTGAACTTTTCTTTAGTTCCAGACTTCAACGCCCGTGTTTTTCCAAGTGGCGTTGAAGTTTGTGGCAAATTGATGATTGATGTGAACACTCATTTTGTCTTGTAGGTCGTTAATTACCCCCTGCGTCTCTTCCGTGGGTGTTTACTGGTGTTGATCTGTTTGCCACTTGAGCTCTGGCCGGAAGAAGAGGTTTGGTTCTCCTGTGGAATCCAAGCGTGCCATGATCAGGAACTGGATCCGAAGTATCAGTAACGAGATCGCGTCCCTCCCTGCCTCTTCCGATGCCAGTTACTCTTGGCTTCTCACCAACAAATCCTCATCTCCTCATCTCGCATGAAATTCTCCAAGTCTTCCTCTGCTTCCTTGTTGTATCTCATCATCACCCTCATCTGGTTCTCCTAATTGCTCTCAAGACATTCCTCATTTGACATCTACTACTTCAACTGTCAAGAGATTCATCATCCAGCTGCTTCCCAGTGGACAACAGAACTATTGTTGTCAGCTGGATTCATTTCATTCTTCCTCTCCCTCACAATCATCAAATCATCATGGATTAAATCAGCATCTGCTGAAACATCAATTCTAAACATGGGTGACGAGGAAGTGATCTTTGACGATGTCTATGCCCTTTGCGAAGTCATAGGAAAGTATGTGCAGAAATGGTTAAATTTAATATAACTTAGAAGATATTTTTTCATTTGAAAATGTTATGAATTTGATGTCTTCCAGGGGTCCTTACAGCGTCGTTCGACGGTGTATTCATCGCCAGACTGGCGCTCAATTTGCAGTCAAGATTATTGACGTGGCTCGCTTCACAGCGAGTCCCGGTTTCTCTACGGATGACCTCAAGCGAGAGGCCACGACGTGTCACATGCTCAAACATCCACACATTGTCGAGCTCCTTGAAACCTATTCCTCTGATGGGCTACTGTACATGGTCTTTGAATTGTAAGAGAATTCTACATATCAAATCTACATAAACTGCTTACATTGATGATTGTAATTAATTAATTTTTCAGCATGGAAGGGATGGACCTGTGTTTCGAGATTGTTTCCCGTGTGGGTGCTGGCTATGCCTACAGCGAAGCAGTTGCGAGCCACTACATGCGTCAAGTCCTTGAAGCACTCCGCTACTGCCATGAGAATGACATCATCCACCGTGACATCAAACCCAGCTGTGTTCTCCTAGCATCCAAGGAAAACTCAGCACCTGTGAAGCTAGGTGGTTTTGGCTTGGCCATCCAACTACCACCGGCTGACAAGCAGCGAGTCAAGACTGGTCGGGTGGGGACTCCTCACTTTATGGCACCGGAAGTCGTTTCCAGGGATTACTACGGGTACTTAAGGGTATATTTAGGCAACCAAATGACAACCAATGACATTTAATTTCTTTTTCAGGAAACCTGCTGACATTTGGTCTGCTGGAGTCCTCCTCCATTTGCTTCTGAGCGGAAGCCTTCCATTTCTTGGGACAAAGGAGCGCCTTTACCAGAAGATCCTTGAGAGTCCCCTTCCCCTTGATGGCGTTTGGGAGCGTGACATCGGTACTGAAGCCAAGGACTTGGTCCGTGGGATGTTGACGAGAGAACAAGACAAGAGACTCACGATTCACCAAGTACTCCAGCATCCATGGCTCAAGGTAACCAGCCTCGTTCTGATTGGGAATGGAGAGGAAGGAAGTTTTGATTTTATTCCTCCAGAGGGTATGCTCTGTCTTCCTCCTCTGCTGGAGAAGAATGACTCCAGGGTGAAAATTAAAATCAATAATTCCTTTCTCCCTTTGGATAATGATGGAGAAAGTGAAAAACTTTTTCCGTTCCCCTCCTCTCACGTTTCCTCCATAAAGGTTCCCAATGACTCTCCTCCCTTTGCTCTTAGGACCGTGAGAAAATTTCGAGATCCCATCTGTACGGAGTGGTACAAAATCTGCGGACTTTCAATGCAAGGAAGAAGCTCAAAGGTGCAATACTCAGTGAGTGCTCCGTCACACAAATGAGACTAAATTCTGGGGATGTAATTTAATTGATGTTTCTTTTAGGTTCGGTCTCATCTCCTCATTGGACGAGTGTGTCCTTGGAACCCTACGATGTTGGTGGAAGTGACCAATATACTGCCAATGGTTTGAATCCTTTTTACTCATCCCTCTCCTTCACAACCCAGCTCATGTGGCTTTTCTATTTCCAGCTATTTCTCTAATCCTCGATTCCCTGGAAGATATGGAGCTTCTCCTAAGTACCGGTCGGGAATCCTTTGTTCCACCAGATCTCCTCAACGACCGAAGCCTATCTGCCGTCTTGCGAATCTTCGACATGATCTCATCCGCTAATTTCTCTTGTGGGAAAGTACCGCTAGCGGAAGGAGTTGAGCTATCCAGGGAGACTCTGGACGTGGTGCTGGACGCACTGGAAAGCCACGATACCTCCGACGAGATCTTGAAACAGTTGGAGCAACTTCGTTTCCTGATTTCCCAACCACACTTCCAGGTGAGTTGGATGGATTCATTCAGATTTCATTTGTATGAATGAGTGACAGTGCAGAGGTCAAGGTCGACCGTGCGTTGTTCGTAGGGTGGTAGTGATTGAAGGGAGCTGGAGTGCATGGGAAAGGGCAATGGGATTAGTTCTGATCTCTCTGCGGAGAAACTTGTGCGACGGCGTCTCATCTTCTCTTCTGCTTTTCCCCATTCGTCCTTCTCGCCCAGCAGATCAGTCAGAGACATGGAGACGTTGGGAACTTCAGTGGTTGGAGCTCCTTTCTAAAGGCACGATTTCCTCCCATCCGGAATCACATTTATCAAGTCAGTGTACACTTCACCTGAGTCCCTTTTTCCAGCTCCTCTGAAAGTGTGGGGCGTTGAGTGATGTTGTGTGGTTAAAACTTTGTTCCATCGAGGGAGGGCGGAATGGTGGGTGTGTGTGATTGGTTGGTTGACAACCGGTGAGAAGAGACAACGTGGTGGTGGGATGGAGTACCACCAGTCACAGGACGGTTCCGTCCCATTCTATCCTGACTACATTGACTTCCTCCCTCCGCCGTGTCCCATTCACAACCCTCCACGGCTCCAGGGAAATGGTTTCCTGCCCCAGCACCACCACCAGCAGAATCACATTCCAAGGCATCATCACCACCATCACATTTACCAGGCAATACACAATCTCTTATGCATTCATCCAACTGCATATTGCATCCTGCATTGCCCTCATTCATAATCAAAGAGCGAATCCCATTGGAATTTGTGGCGTGTGAAATGAGAGTGAAAAGAGTGGGTTATTAGTGTTGAGATCCTTTGATATATTTTTAATTTCATGTTGGAGAGTGTGGAAATGAAGAGGAGTGAAGAGGTAGGCGTGTGTGCTTGGATTGGATTTAGAATTTAGAATTACAATTTAGAATTTGGACTTGGAAGGATGATGAGTACTCTTGGGTCGTTTCTGTGAGTGTCTCCTAATGACTAGACTCGGATTCGTAGCTTAATTAAAACGAAAGGAACTTTCACTTTGGCCTCTTGACGGCGTGTCTACATTTACAGTCGGATAATCTCTGGTGGATAATGGCCTCCACATCTCTCATTTCTGAAAGGTGATGTTTGGCTTTCTCTTCCAATCCCTGGAGAACTTTCTCCTTGGAGGAGGAGAAGCGTAACTGGAAACGAGGACCGTTGGATGGTTGGCTGTTGTTGCTTGGATTTCCCCCGGGGGTGGCTCCCTGCCAAGGTGGATGAAACAATGGGCTGGAGTCCGCCGGGGCCATTTCAGTGGCAAACAAAACACGGCCTTGTGTGAGATTGACACTCCTTCCAAATTAGCATGGAGCTGAGTTGAGCCTGTAAGGATTCCAGCATAGCTAGGATCCTTCCATTCCCCATCACTCTCCGTCTCAATTGGATTGAGTGAAGGGTGGTTGGTGGTGAAGTGGAAGGTTCCAATTCAATTTGTTCTCAGTTGGGGATTAGGGACCCATTTGCAACTTTCTTTCCTTCTTCCTTCTTTCCAGCCTTGTGGTTCCCTTCCCTCTCGGATCTTGAGGTGGCGGGTCGAAGGTGAGGTTGGAGAAAGTGGCAGAAACTATGCGGTAACTTTTCTCCCACGGAAACTAACTCATGGACAGGCACGACTCACACTACCTACCCTCATTCATCATCCCCAGGACTCAAGCTCATTTCCGATCTGTTCGGTTCTGACACAGAGCCTCCTATTAATGTAGTAACAGTTGAAGGAGAAGGAAAGAATACTCTATGCTATAATGCTCTGCTCTTCTTTGCATTAATGCAAGAGTTTTGGAGTTTTGGAGTTTTGGTTGATGATTGTCTTTTGGTTGTGTTTGGTGATTGGCTCTTTTGTGGTGTTGGTCTCTGGGTCATTGGAGACTTGCTCCGGAGTCCCTTTATCCCGACGTGTAGGAGCAGACAGGAGAAAGGGAACTGGGTTCCTGTGGCTGGGCAAGTGATCGATAGCTCCAGCTCCGAAGGCCGTTTCCAAGGAGTTCACTCTCGACTCCGCCCGATCTCCTCCAGGAACTCCAGCAGGAGCAGAAGGAGTTCTGTGCAGGTCTCTCCAGCATGTGTCCCTTGGAGGAAGTTGGAAGCCTGGATGCCGGCAGACTTCAATGAGGGAACCCCATTCATTCCCACAAGAATCAATCCCCCGCACAATGGAACCAAGAGCATGGAAACAGGCCACGAGCCAACTTACACTCAAAACGGAAATTATTCCCAATAAATCGGGATGAGGGGTAATGAGACAGGGACGATGAAGGGATGAAGGACGGTAGAATCATCATTTCCTTCATTGTTGCTACCATAATAATGGCCATAGCTCAGTAGCTATGCTTTGGCCGTAATGAGGAATGAGTCAGAAGGATTATTTATTATGGTTTCCATTCCAAGATTTCCTATTCTCTTTTCAACCCCAATTCCTTTTCATCTTTTAAAATCATGAATCTTTCTTTTGCTGTTTGCTGCCCTTAAAGGATGTTTGTGTTGATTGGAAATGAAAGGAGGAGTGGATTAGACGTGAATCTTCGACTCTTTTCCTTTGATCTTCCCCTCACTTTCTCCCATCAAGACCCTTCTCCTTCTGTCCATATTTGAAGGAGGGTTGGCGTTCGTGCGGACTGATTTGACATGATTGTTGGTCTCTGTTGTGCTCCAACTTTTACTGTTTCTGACATCCCGTGTCTGACTCTTTGCTGGAAGAGAGAGAGAGAGCTACAACATACAAACGGCGCCCGGAAGTTCTCCTTTCCCTCCACCCGGACTCTAAGGAAAGTTTCTGAAGGGAGAAAGTGAAGAAGTTGAGAACTTCCGCTGGTTGAGTTGGTTGAAAGTGCTCTCCTTCCTCCACAGTCCCTGGGTTTATGAGTGCTCTAATTTGTAATGGTCTGGTTGTGCTTTCTTCCAGGGTGTCCTGGGTGCCCATGACGTGGCACTTCATGAAGTCTATGGAGAAGAGGCCGTGCGTGTCACTCCACCCGCAGTCTACCCTTCCTATCTCAATGGCATGGGGGAAGAGGGGGGGAGTGACGAGGAATCAGGACCCACAGTCACACGTGTACGACTCGTCCAGTTCCAGAAAAACTCAGGAGAACCAATGGGAATCACGCTCCGGCTCACAGAGGATGGACGCTGTCTTGTCGCTAGGATCCTCCACGGCGGCATGATCCATCGACAAGCCACACTCCACGTGGGGGATGAAATCAGAGAAATCAACTCCATTCCTGTTTATAATCAAACCGTCGACCAGCTCCAGACGATGTTGGTAGGTTGATCTATAGATTGAAATTGGTAGTTAGTTTGAAATTGTTTTAGTTTTGTTTGTTAATGGTTCTTGTTTGCAGAGAGATGCCCGTGGATCGGTCACTTTCAAGATCGTCCCTTCCTACCGGAGTAACCCACCTCCTTGCGAGGTAAGTAAATCCTTCCGCCCCTTCATCCTTCCAAAGTAAAAACTTACTTTGTAAGAAACTTTGTAAAGTTTAGTGAAAGTGGTGAAAAGGAGAGTAGGGAGATGAGGAGTTATGACTTTCTCTGGTTCCCAGAGTTCCAGAGTAGACGGGACATTCATCTTCCCACAACTACTCTCGTCCTTACCCCTTTTGTTTCATTAGATTCTTACACTCTAAGGCCAGTTGAGTCCGTTGATGAGATTAAGAAACAATTTCCAAAGTAGACCAAGAGTACATTAATTCTCCAGCTAGCCGCTTCTAACACTCAGTCCTTCGCTTTCCTCGCATCTAATCGTCTCTCTCGCTTTTTCTTTCTCTCGCCTCCGCAGCTCTTCCGGATTAACCCAGAACCCGTTTTGGTAAGTCCGAGACTAACTTCCATTCCACCAGGCTCTGCCAAACCAAGGGAATAAACAATGAGAACACTTTTCACCAGAAAACTATTTCACTCTTCCAGATTTTTGTACGTGCCCTCTTTGACTACGATCCTCTGGAGGATGAGTTGATCCCCTGCGCACAAGCTGGAATCTCATTCAAGATTGGGGATATCCTACAAGTCATCTCTAAGGACGACCCGCATTGGTGGCAAGCAAGGCTCGACACGGTCGGTTGACACTCTTCAACACACACTTATATGCGTGCTAATGACGTTTGTCTTTTGTCTTGGCAGCCAGCGACATCCGCCTCCTCGACATCCTCCACTTCTTCCGGGGCTTCCCTTGGCCACACTGCAGGGATCATCCCTTCTCCAGAATTCCAGGAATGGAGAGCCTCCCACACCCTGTCAGGGGGGAAGTCTCCAATTTCCGGTGGCGGTGGGAAACCCACGCCGACTCACAAGCACAACAACGGAATCAATGCCCTCCTATCCTTTGACCCCACGGCTGGTGGATCCAACGGAGATGACAAAATCTCCTGCTCACTCTTTGGCAAAAAGAAAAAAGTGGACAAGAGGGAAAAGTACACGGCGAAGCACAGCTCAGTCTTCGAAAGCGGAGAGCTCAACACTTACGAAGAAGTCGTGAGACTCGCTGGTGAGGAACCGCAATGGAAATGTATGTAAATCCAAAATGTAACTCTAATTAACTCTTCTTCTTTGCAGCCTTCAGGAGAAAAACATTGGTTTTGCTGGGTGCTCACGGCGTGGGTCGCCGTCACATCAAGAACAGCATCATTTCCCGACACCCTGACCTCTACGCCTACCCCATTCCACACACAACCCGACAACCACGACCAGACGAGGAGGAGGGACGGAATTACCACTTCATCTCACACGCAAAGATGATGGCGGACATTGCAGTAAGTTTAAAATTAACTTTGAAATGCTTGACAATGAATTTAATAATAATAATAATTTATTAATTAGTTAAACGACTACCTCGAGTATGGGACTCATGAAGAAGCCATGTATGGCACCAAACTGGCAACAATAAGGAGGATCCATGCAGAAGGTAAAGCAACACAAACCACCAAGTGTTGACATTACTTTTAAAACTTGTTTTTTCCATTCAGGACTCGTAGCCATTCTGGATGTGGAACCACAGGCGATGAAAATCCTGAGGAGCCCTGAATTTGCTCCCTTTGTCGTTTTCATCGCTGCCCCTGCCCTAAGCACAGTCGGAGACGTGAGTTTGAAAGGAAGTTAAAGATCTGTAATTGTTAATTGGTTCGTTTTGTTTTGTATTTTAGTACGATGGGAGCCTGGAGCGTTTGGTGCGTGACTCTGAGAGCCTGCGTAAGACGTATGGCCACCTGTTTGACATGGTGATAGTGAACAATGACATCGAGGAGACGATCTCTATTTTGGAGACAACAATGGAGAAGATCCACTCCCAACCGCAGTGGGTCCCGGTCTCTTGGGTTTACTGACAGGGGATGGGGACTCCGCCCCAGCATCATCACGCCCCACACAAAAGACGAAGGTCCCTCCTTTTCTAAAAAGCAGGGACAGAGGATATTCTCATAAAGGAAGATGATAGGCTACAGGAACCAACTGCTCAATGTCTCTTTTACTCATTTTAGCCAATAGGAGTTTCCTCCCTCAATACTCCTCCCTCCTTGGAATGTAGAGAGCCAATAGGAAGCCTCCAATGGACGTCACGTCTAGTCATCCCAAAACAGATCCATTTTAACACTCCCACTTTCAAGGGTCTCACTAGGTTCGTCAAAACTCAAAACTAACAACTACGTCGTCTCAACTAACCAATAAACAAGGACTAAGACACAACGAACAAGCAAGGACAACCACAACCCTTCATTCAATTACCCAATTTACAAAGTAATTCATTTCAACATACGGACTTTAGTTTCTCTTTACAATCGCTTTTGCTTCTTCTTCCACTTGAACTTACGGAAGCGAAGCAACTCAACCACGCCGTGCATCGTGTAGTAAGCGTTCAGCAGGGCAATCGGGTCAGTCACGCTGTAACACTTGGGCTTCAAGGCTAGGAACAAAAATCAAAGTCAGTCAGGGTTCAAAAAGGAAATAAAGGGCGGGTACCTTTCTTCCGTCTTTTGATAGGACATCGTGGTCCCTTCTTCTTCTTTCGTTTCTTCTTCCGTTTCCCCTTCTTCCCTTTCTTCTTGTCTCCTTTCTTCTTTCCTCCGCTCCTCTTTGGTCCCTTTGACTGCTTTGACTTTCCTCCATCTCGTCCCGGCTTCTTTCCAACGGCAGTGGCCTTTTTCTTAGCCACAGCTTTAGAGCCCTTGGCCACGGCCTTGTCTTTAGGGCTCTTGGATCGTGCCATTCCTCAAAAGAAAAGAACTTCCTACATCCTCTCTCCAGACATAAGAAGGAGACCGCACAAGACACCATCGGAAATTAAAAAAGTTTAGAATGTTTTGTTTCTTACTTTTGTCCCATTGCCATGGAGGCAGATTAGCTTTAATTCCCAATAATTAAAAATTATTTCTGCACACAAGTAGTCTAGAGGTTAGATCTGATGGCCCATGACCTTGGGAAAGGGCCCTTTGACCTTGGGAAAGAGCCCTTGGAACAAATAGCCTAGTTTTATTTCTGAATAGCCAGAACTATTGAGACGCTGGGCTACGAGAGCTTTCAGTGTCTCACATGCACGAGCCGCTCCTTCCCCTTCCCCTGAATCCCCTCGTAGTTTCCGAATCACTTCTGCAATACACAAATGGAAACATAAGGTTCGGAATTGTTACCGAAAGCTACGAACTTTGTTACCTTTTTCTTTTTCGTTGGTTTTTTCCATTTGTTTGTCAATGTCTAGAGTGGCGTAGAGGTAGGAGAGTTGCCTGTACAAATGGGCGTCTCTGTAGTCCTTGCACATGAGACCTTGTCCACATTTCCCACACTGAGGAAAGCCATTGACCAAAGCAAAGGGAACTACACTCTGGACATTGTCACAAATTGGGTCCTCGCAAATATACTCGTTCTGTGAATACAAGAACAAATGTCATAAGAACCAAATGTCAGAATCCCATTGAACTGTTCCTCCATACCTTGTAGTACTTTGTGACAAAGTTGCGTAGAAAGAGGCTCAGTTTGTTCCCAATGTGGTTGACAAATGGAAGCAGAGAACCATGGCATTCTGCGCACTTCATCAAGGCAAAACTAATCTCCGCATCCTAAAGACAATGACACAGCGGATTCCAAAGTGATCCCAAATGTGGTGACAATGGTGACAAGATGACATTACTCACTTTCCCCACAAAGAAGGATTCCAATCGAATTTCCTTGAGACAAGCAGAGTGAGGACAACGGAATACGAATTTCTCACAGTCCACATACTTTTCTGCCTCTGATTCCTGGCCCAGGGCTTTGTCCTCAGTTTCATCCACTGTACGACGACGTCTGAATGCAGCAGCATCCATCCCTAAAACGAAACAGGCGTAAAGGAATGTGGACGGAAGGGAAATAGACAGGAGAAAGCCCCTGGTTTTATAAACTCACCGAGTGCTTCTGCAATGCGCGCCCCATCGAGCCCTTCCATTGGCTCACAAATACGGGCGACCACGGGATGAATCTGGTGGGCCAAGTAGTACGCAGGGTCAGGTGCCAACTGCGCCTTTGTTTCTCCTTCCTCTTCTTCTGGTTTCTTTGAAGTTCCAGGAGAAAGTTCAGAGAGATGGTGAGGAAGGCCGTCAGTGCAAAAGAGATACGGGACTGTGTCGCCATTTCGGAATTTCTTTCCCAACTTCCCTCCGCTGTTCATGCGGAGAGCAACTTGGACGTGGTAAAGACCGCCTGACTCCTTGTAGTCTTCAGGATGCTTCGCGAGCTGCTTCGTAATCAACAAATCCTTGAGTAGGACATCTCCAATTTTCAGCTTCTCAGCCACTTCCCCTAAGATCTGGACAACTTTAAAAACTTTTTCGTCCAGGGCCTGTTCTGACATGATTTGCTCTAGCACAAGTTTCGCAGTGTTTGAGGCAATAGGCGCCCAGTCACGTCGTACCATGTCCAATCCCTTCAACTCCAGCGATGTCTCGACAGTTCCGTCTGCTTTCTGGTTCCAGACGAGAGCTGCATATTTCTTCTTCTTGAGTAAAAGGAGAAACCGGAAGACTCCGTCTACTTCCAACTCAAGGAGTTTGTACATCTTGTTGATCTCAGTCTTGATTGTGTTCCCAATGCTAAACACTTTCTGGATTTCCTTTGTGTTGGAGTTAATCATGAGGGAGTCTGTGTCTCCGTAAATAACTTCGAATCCCATACGCTCCACTGCGTCTTTTGTTTTCAAAAGGATCTCACGGCCATAGCCTGTGGCCAGCAGAATCACAATTAAAGCTCAATGGTTTGAAATTAGGGTAATTGGGTCCTTACCTGTAACCAGAGCTGCCAACTCCTTGGCATAGAAGCGTGAGAAACGGAAACCAAGACACCCATACATGGAATTGGCAGTGAGTTTAAACGCCATTTGGCGAATGTCGTACACTCTCATTTGCTCCGGGGTGACCGATGGGCCCTTCATGAGTCCCTTCACTTGACGTCGACTTTCAACCAACTTCCGAATCTCTTCGGGCAGGACGCCTTTCTCCTCAGCCACTTCCCCAGGCGCTGTTCCGCGCGTAGTGAAGCAAATGTTGTATTCCTGGATGATTGAAGGATACAATGAGTTGAAATCCATGAGGACGATGAAGTTGTCGTAGAATCCTTTCTTGGGGTCAAGGACCATTCCACCGGCGTATGAAGGACCCTTCTCCTTCTTCTCGTCCCCACCATCCTCCTTCTTCCCTTGGTTCTTTACAAATGGCTTGTATTTGTCAGGCACAAGGAAGTCTTTGGCATGGAAGGCATGCAGAAGCAGGTACTCATTCCGTTCAGATCTTCCACCCAGCAAAGTTCGGAACAACGTGTTACCTAAAAACAAAAACCAATTCACTCGAGGGTAAAACACTACAACAAAATCTGGAACCTAATAAAAAAAATTCTGTTCATTATGCCACAGTTTCTTTGACGGCGTTTGAGCTTGTCAAAAGGTTCCATTGTCACGCCGTATTAATTGCAACCCAAGATCTTCATGATTACCTGCAATTGCTGTGATTTGGAGTGCGAGTGGCATCACTTGCAATTGATTGACGAGTCTTATGTTCAGGACGCAGTGCTGCATGCCCCAGTTGATGAGGAAATCGAGTCCTTTGGCCGAGTCAAAGAGCTCCTTCATCTGAGGCCCAGTGAGCGATTCCGTCTGTGTCCCAAGCACTTGGAGAACCAAACTCTGGAAGTCATACGACCTCGCTCGAATCAATTCCATGGCAGACACCTTCACGTCACAGAATAAGCGACCTGCCAGGGCTGACTTGTAATCCAAAGTCTTCATATTCTAAAGTGACACA
Source organism: Pseudachorutes palmiensis (assembly GCA_009869845.1). Lineage (NCBI taxonomy): Eukaryota > Metazoa > Arthropoda > Collembola > Poduromorpha > Neanuridae > Pseudachorutes > Pseudachorutes palmiensis. The sequence goes on along the minus strand of VNWY01000021.1, from coordinate 37,482 downwards.
AAAATAAATAAATTGTCATTGCCACATTTGAAAAATCATCAAATCAACTAACTAACTTTGCCAACAGCAGAGCTTCTTTTGAGCCTCCCAATTCTGGACCAATGAGGAACTTTCAAATTCAAAAGGTGAAGTAGCAGTAGTTCAAAGTTCAAATCATGACCCAAGTAAACATCCGCATCAATCTGCTGTAGCTTGGCCAATAGGCATGCCAACATCGCTCTCTCGGAATCCATTTTGGTGGCTTTATTCTTCGGATTTCCTTTTGAAAACGCTAGATCCACATCCAGTGGCCAAATCTCTCCTGGTGGCTTGTTTACCACTAGAAAATGTGCTCAAACATAAGCATAAAAAACAACATTTTGACTAAAACTTACGGCAGAAATGATCGTGGAATAACTGATCGGGTTTGAGCGGAACGTGAAGTTCAAAAGCCTTGTGGACGGCAACTCCGACAAAGACAATCGTATCCTTCTTCGTGTTGGGGTCATTTGTGGCTTGAATATTCAGTGAAGCCAAGACCATTGGGGGTATCTGCATGTCACCGCTCTTTTCGTTCAGTCGCACATTTGCCACAGTTGAGGTAAACTCCAATTTACACCAGGAGTGCTGATTAGAAGCATCTACTTGTTGCGGGTTCGCAATTTGCAACCACGATGGACCTTTCAGTTTCTTCTCCAGCAAGAAGTTTTCCATCATTGGCGTCCCAGTTCCAAAAACATGAGAAAATGTTTCTCCTTCCAAGTCAGCCGGAAGCGGTGGAATGGTCCCCTGTAGTGAATCCCATATTACAATCTGGTTTCTAATTGAGAAAAGTCAGAAAGCAACTGATTTCTTACGGGGTATCTGATTTCAATGTAATTCGCAACAGCCGGAACATCAGTGAGGTCAAAGCAGTAGCGCTTTCTAACAGGTCTTGATTTGAACTCGTTAATTTTATACTTGGGGGCGATCTCGTCATTAAATTCATCGTAAACTTCCCTTCCCGTGACAGCCTTATCAGTAGATTTCTAGTGAAATTGATATGGGAAAATAAAACGCATTGAAAGTTTAGTTAATTTGAGTAATTTCCTTACCGCTGTTCCTCGGATCAAAAGATGGATACATCTTGTCAAGTCTTTGACAACGACGCAGGCACTCGAGTGTGAACTTGGACTTGTCTGCACTTTCCCAAAGAGGTACAACACACCTGGATTCTTGGGCTCCTCAAACATATCCAGCCAAAAGAAATTCAGAATCTGAAACGAAATACAACTGGTAAATAAATCATTAAAAAAAGTATTGCTCAATACCTTTGAATTTTTCTCTCCGGCTACCATCAACTTTGACATGTCGGTTGTAATGGTTGTGGCAAGTCCAGGGTCACTGCTGCTAGATATGTGACCATAGGATTGAAAATCATCTACCAATGTCAACATTGGAGCCGCCTTTGCAATTTTAGGTTGCAGTTTTTCAGCGACTTTGATTGGCTCAGACTTCAATTTTGTCCCGTTCATTGTCCCAGCTTTCTGCGGTTCAGACTTTGGTTCTGGCAGTGACACCGGCAATGATTCTGGGGTGTGAAAGTCGTCCATGTCGTCAAAGTGATGGGAGTGGGAGTCATCGTCATAGTATGAAGTTGAAGCCGCTGCCGGCTTAGCAGCTCCAAATGGGACGAATTTCTTCTTCGGGATCGGCTTTGGAGGTGCCTTTTGCCGAGCGACTGGAACAGGACTTCTCTTAACATCAAAGACTTCATCTTCAGTGATGGCCGACTGGAGAAAAGAAGGAGCTGCTTTAGAATCAATCTTCACTTTCTTATCCTGGTGCAGATCCCTCATTAGATCGCCAAGCAAATCCTCCCCAGTGAGTTGTGGTTCAGGAGCTGGTGTAACTAATTCAGTTCGCTTCCGCTTCACTGGCATCGCACTTAACATGTCCCTGACGTTGAGGAAGCTAGCACGCTGAGTTTCCTTTTCAGCCTTCTTGGCTGCCTTATCTTTCTTACTCTTGGACTTGGTCTTCCTATCTGGTTCCTCATCATCGTGGTCATTCAAATCGTCATCAAAGATCTCACGCCCATCCTCCACATAGTCGCCGCCACCTGAAATTATTTTATAACCACCAAATGTACTAAACTTCATACCTTCAGTTGCTACCACGGTGAAAACATAGTTTTTGTCAGTAGCCTACCGTCATCCACAATCCAGTCGTCCTTCTGCCTAGCATGAACTTTCCTGGAGTATGTTGACTCGTCCACAACATCGTACACATTCTCGAGCTCCTTCACTTCATACTTGTTCTTAGCTCCTCCTGCACGTGCCTGCTTTAGGCGTTCAAGGGCGTCCAATTTTCCTGGCCTCTCTACACGCGATCTTCTGCTCCTGGTCGCTGCTAACGAGGCAGACGTTCCCGAATCGTCTTCTAAACGGTAAAAACAATAATGTCCTTACAAACTAAAATTCCATTGGGGAAAAGCCTAACCGACATTCGACTTACCGCTACTCATATTTCGGGTAGTTTCCTCTGCAGAAGACGATTGTGAGGTCGTTTCCGGTGACGGAAGGTCCCAAAATGATTAATTATCTCAAGATTCAGGACTAATTTCACCAGTTTAAAAATGAATAAAAACTGGAAAAATTTATCAATGAATAAATAAAGGCATTTTTTGTAACTTTTCCCTCCCCCGCCGCCAAATTTCTCAACTTGCCCCCAAAATGGGAAATTGTGGCGGGAACGAAATTCACATTTCACAACTTGCAACTTCTCGAAATTCTTCATTTTCAGATTTTCTGATTTTATTTCGGAGGTCAAGCTTTCATAATTTAGGGTCATCCAGAGGTCAATTTTGAGTGGATTATTGCAGGGATGGCAAGCGGAGTCCCTAGCGTAGCGGCATCGTCGACGGGTGGTGCCCCGCCTGGTAAACAAGTCCCACGCGATGTAATTGTTATGCAAGCCCTTCTTAAGGAAATGGGTATCAATCGGTTTGACCCACGTCTCCTCCACCATATGCACGAGTACATCTATCGTAAGTACACTGGCTATTGTACATCGGCAGAATGACAGTGTTTGGTTTTGTTGTACACAGGCTATGTGACATCAGTTGCAGAGGAGGCCCGAGTGTACTCTCTCTACGCCAAGAAAAAGTCCATTGACCTGGATGACGTACGACTAGCGATGAAAGTATTGGGCTCAAAATCGTACACAACCGTACCTCCGCGTGATGTAAGAGTAAAAGTTTCTTTGCCAATGAATGATTAAAGGAGCCGACTAGTGATCAATCCGTATCTGTATTTTGTAGATGCTGATGGATTTGGCAAAAGCAAAAAATACTGTGGCATTGCCGCTACTCAAGGCGACCTCAGGTCTTCGTATGCCTCCTGATCGTTTCTGCCTGACCCAGCCCAACTACCAGCTTCAGTTTTACAAAAAGTCAGTTGCCAGCAGCCACCTAATGTCTGGATCGCGATTTGGGCCTGGTACCTCCTTCACGTCTCAGCCCATGTTCAAAACCCCAAGTGGACTTCCGCTTCGGACCGTTGTGGTTCCTGGGAATTCAGGCACCAGTGGCGGAGAACCCGATGCAAAGAAACAGAAATTGTCTTGAGATGGTTGGTGGGTTAGAAGGACTTTGATTTTTACCTTTAAGTTCAGGTACTCAAACATTTTTATGGTTAATAAGATTTAAACTCTTCAGGATGTGACATTATTTATGACCTCTTTACCGAAGCCCTTTTGTAAGAAGAGATTTGAGTAATAACGAATTTGCAAGTTCCGACATAGAAGAATTCTTTGTGAATTTATGAATTGGAAATGGTTGTCTTGTGTGTGTTGAACTTGACCGAAGGATGCATTGAAGGAACTCGTCCGACTGGATTCCAACTGTCCTCCTTTCCCCAGTTCCTTCCCATATTTTCTTAATTGTTAATTTACTTTCATTTGAGGCCCACCACGTCCCCAGGGAGGAGGAAGTGGAGTCATTTGTAGTGTAGTTTAGTGGATCAGTGGGTGGAAGTGTCTGAGGAGAGCAAAAAGTAAAAACTTGTTTACTTGACCATTTCACTTGTTCTCGCTCATAACTCATCCCGTCCCTCAATTTCTCATCGAGTCAATGACCATGATCTCTTCTAATTAATTAACCAAACACCCACGACCCCTCAGCCCACAGCTAACCTAAGCTAGCGCTCTCCGTTTGTCGCTCTATAAATCCCGTCTCAAGTGCCAATAATACCCACTGGAGCGAACCCTAACTCTGACTCCTTCTAGACTCCTTAACAACAAGGTCAGGGAATATGCTTCATCCCTAGGGACTCATTGACCTTTGATTTGAGTTAATTAATTGATGCGGAAGGGAAAGTGGTGATTCTCTTGGTGTAGGGAGTTGAGGTGCGTCTTCCGACCAAGGGTGAATGCACAGTGTATAGGAGAGGATGGGGAGATCGTAATCTGCACGGCTACTTTACGTGAATGTGGAGGATTCGGGGTCAGGGACTTGACCTCGTCACCTCATTTTCACTCAGAATTTACTCAGAAATTAAGAAAACTCTCACTTGAATGAGAAACCGCTGGGATGATTTTATAATGAATGAACACCAAGGAACAATGGGACTTCCTTTCATCCCTGCATGATCCACATTCCGGAAATGGCTCAAGGCTCAGAAGACGCCATTATTAGTAGAACACTTCCTCTCCTCGGGACTTTGTTTTTTACAAGTCATAAACACACCGGACATTTGATAATTCACGCGTACTTTCTGCCCCGCTGATCTATCTGAATTGAATGGGTCACATTCTGTCAAAATGTTTGGGAAAAACTGAATGGCATTGCAGTTGCTGGAGAAAGTGGAGATGGAATGATTTCAAAAAATGGAAAGCTCGCTAGAACTTTCTTTTACGCTTAGTTGCACTGCTGCAGCTGCAGCTGCTTCATGAGGCGCTTTGCGTTTTGTGTGACCGGAAGCTGTTTGTGTTTGTGCGTTATGGGCTTTGACTGGTAGTGAAAGTATTTGTGCTGGTCGTTTGTATTGAGGTTGATGTGGATAGGAAGGAAGTTGAGAATGGCGTTTGTTGATGTGTGTTGGAATCAAGGTTTCGAGGTGAGGATTCCCCACTTCCTTTTTTCCACAGCATCCCTTGACATGGAAAGTGCTTCTGATTTAATGGTAAAAAGTTGAATTTTACTTTTCCGAGGGGATTGTGGGGTCTGCCATTGGCTTAGTCTTGGTGGGCATGGGTGAGTTCAAGGGGTTGAAGGGCCATCGGACGAATTCCCACCTCCATATAAAAGTCTTTGGTGGCTACAGACAGCGTCTCACTCACTTGACCAGAAGCAGTCCACCACAGTTCATCCACTAATTGAATCATCCATTAAAATACAACAGGTAAAGTGTGATTTGCAGTGATGAGTGTGGAAAGAGAAAGTTATTTTCTCCTGATATCTGTGGATCTCTCTCCTCTCTTTCCCTGGACTCCTGGAATGGCGTCTCTCTTGGATTATTGCTCTGGACTTTTGGCATCAGTTGGTTGTGGTTGTTAATTTGATTGGTTCAAGTGAATCCAGGGCATTGATCCTGTTTGACTGGTTTTGATGGATCCGTGGTGATGGTCCCAATTTCCCGGTTGTAGCCTCCACTGACCTCCTTCTGGTCCCACTGCATCCACTTAATTACCACACCCAATTAAACGGACACCCACAAGGTCACCAGAGCATGAAACACCAACACCCTTGGCAGGTGACCAAGGAGAAAGGTGTCGACCAACGGTCAGTCCACAAAGGAACTCGACACAACCACCATCCGAGAGAGACGCCAAAAACCTCTTCCACACTCATCTTCATCTTAAGAATTTTGTTAAAAACAATTTAATTGAATTATAAACAATTAATTTCCAGATTAGCAGCCCTAAACATGAATAGGATTTTAGTGGTGACGCTCCTTTGCGTGGCAGCGGCATCGGCTGCGACCAAAACAAAGACGACTCCAACCAATCAGAAGAGAGACTTGGGAATAGGAAGCTACAATTCACATCCGGAAGTACTCACTGTAGGTAATGGACACGGACATGGACATGGAGGTGGACACGGAGGTGGACATGGAGGTGGACATGGAGGAGGTTACGGCGGCGGTGGTGACCACGGAGCAGCGTCCAGCTACGGACACGGTGAGTAAAAATCCAGAAACATTTTAGTACTGGGGAGGGGAAACGAAAGTTTGAGTTCAATTTGTAACTGTTCAACGGTGTGTGTTGATTGGTCCAAACAGGAGAGTATCCAGCTCTCGCTGACGTCGTTGCCCTCGTCCTGAACTTGTTGGTGCTGGCTGCCTTTGGTGGTCTCGTGTACTTGTTGCTGTCGCCTCTGCTCAGCGGAGGACACGACGACGGCGGCCATGGCTGGGGAAGGGCAAGCACTTCGACTTCCCCTTACTACGACGCTTTCAAGGACGGTGGTCTCCTCTCCAAAGTTCTCAACTCCATTGACTACGTCGACACGACATTCGCTGTGATGAAAATTTCTGGTGATGGATGCAGGAAGCGAGTGGCCTGTGAAATGGAACGAGCTGCTGGACGAAACAAAGTCTTTGGTTATGCCACCAACTTTTTCAGGTGACTTGATTGGTTGATTGAATTGATTTGGTGGGTGATTGACAGTTGATTGATTGACAGGAACCGAATGCGAAGCATGGACTTGTACCGTGATGCCATGACGAGTGGAGACAAGCAAGAGGACTGCCAAACGAGCTTCCCTGACTGCACCTACACGCTTGTAGACAAGGTCGGGAAGTGGGTTGGGAACTAAGGCCCCCCTCCCTTACCCTTTTTAATTGTTGTTGTCTAATCTTATTAATTGTTACTGTTAACTGTCCACTTTTGCTCACATCGCCACCACCACTCCTGCCACCCTATTTATACCTCAATAAAGGAATACTCAATCAGTCCCCAATTAGTAATTTACAGTCTCTAAATACAAGGTTTATTCTAGACGAATAGGAATCAAGGGAATATCGACACGTGGAGTTAATATAGGGCAAACAAAATCTGCACTTCTGAATTGGACTTGCCCAGTAAACATTGTAAAAATAAGAGCTGAACTTAACGGGGAAATGGTAAAGACAATCTGTCAGTCTCCATTGTCTTACACACGAATTTTAACTCTAAAATGAAGGGAGAGGAATTAGATTATTGAGATTTTTAAGTATAAAAATAATAATTAAACTCCCCTCAAGAGAATCATCCAGAAAAATACATTACACTTCGAATTGGGTTCTAATTGATCCAAAACGTTAATAATTCACATACAAGATCATAGGGAACACAATTAATGGCGATGAGGAGAGATGTCTTCAAACCTTGATTTCATCTGGAAGTGGAATCTTGGCGACGCCAAAGAAAATTCTGGAAATGAAAAGTATATAATTAGTTAAATCCAGTTATGAGTAACATCAACGAGCTTACGAGTGAGAATATTTTGATTTGATGGTTTTCACAGACGATGGAGGATTCCTGAGCAAGTTGAGAAGGCGGTTGGTAATGTCAAAAATGTCAGAGATCGTGTAGCCACTGTAGTGGACGAGAGTAGGGCTCCACGGCTTCTCCACGTTGTTCATACACAAGGCCAAGAGAAGGCTTCCAGCCGCCATGATCGAGTCGCGTACATCAATGAAGTCGTATTCCATGAGGGAAAACTCCAAGATGTAGCGAGCAAGGGTCAGCGTCTCCATTTCCAACTTTGCACACTGGAGGAAAACCAAAGGAAATTACATTAACAGTGTCACACATAAAATAAGTTTAATTTCTGTTAACTTGCTTACCCGTGCGTATCTTCGTAGGAACCGATACGACAAAGGCATTCCAATGTCGTAACCAAGCGTTTTGAGCATGCTAATCTCCATGCTGAGAATAGCGTTCGTTGGATAAGCGTCATCGCAAATGTAGCAAAAGTCATCAATGGATGGAGCCGTTCTTTCCTGGATAAATAAATATAAAGTGTTTTAGTACAATTTCATTTAAATCACATCCACTTTTGTAAATTACGTCGAATTTTGATGCAATCCAGAAAGCGGTTGTTCCGACCAATTGAAGTTTGTGTCTTTTAACTTGCACCTTGCCCAAAAACAGGTCAACGAGCTTAACAGCCAAATATAGAGTCTCATGATTCAACTCGAAGCTCTCCTGGAAATGAGGTAAAACAAAAGAATTAGCTTTTGAAAAGGTGAATCCATTACCATTCACTCCAGGTACTAATCCCTTGTCCTTTTAACCGGGCAAGATTAAAAAGAGCAGTGGATCAAGGGCATGTAGGATTAAGGATTATATTTTTTACCTGAACTTCCACAAGCCAATCAACCAAAATACTTCGCATGTTCCTGTTCAACTCCCTTTGTGAGTCCAAATATTTCTTCACAGGGAACTGGCCCTCTCGCCGCTTGTAATAGGCAAAAATGTCCCGGGCATATATACCCACTTGAAATGGATCATCACCGCACTCCTTGTCATAGTCAATCACTCCATCTGGGAAAAGGGACTTGGCCTCCACTGTCAAAGCCTCGTTCTGCGTATTCAGATCTTCCACTGTCGTTCTAAAAAAAATTAAACAAAGGTTTCAAAATTAAGGTCTAAACCAAAATTTCCCCAAAAATAGATTTTTGGAACAATTTGAAAACAAGGAGAAAAATATTTTTTGAATCATAAACTCACGTATTTTCATTGTAGGAGAGCTCAACCGCAGTGGTGTAAAGCGATGATTCTGCTTCCATTGATTCCGAAGCCGATGACGATGAAGCGGCTGCAGCAGCGGGTACATTCTTCCCTCTTGGTTTAGCCACGGTCATTTTCCCCTTTGCCTTTGAGATGTCCACTTTTGGTTTCCTGGTGGCATTTGTGACAGCCCTACGAGTACAAAATGATTCATTTAGCATATGCCGATTATCCCAGGGGGGGGGGGGGGGTCAA
>VNWY01000021.1:0-28511 GCA_009869845.1 Pseudachorutes palmiensis | reverse complement strand
GTCCAAGGTCATTGACTCTTCCTTACCCCGGCTGGAAATTGGCCTTGTTTGATATGTCTCCGAGAGCACATCGTTTGAGTCCCTTTGCCGGTGATACTTCTGCCTTCCTTTTGCTGGTAGTTGATGCCCGAAGGATTCTGTCTGACTTCCGGAGGTTGTTGGCGTTTCCGAACATTGTTGTTATCTAGATACTGTTTGATTGGCACTAGTGGCCTGATTGTGTTTGCAATTTCCTTACTTGGCTATACACTGGCACTATGAGATGACTGGAATGAAGGGTCTGTTTGACCTTTAGATGACGAACCGTCGAGGAAGAGTGACCTCTTTAGCTTCCTCGTTCTAGAGAGTGGCGAATGGGACTGACTGGAAGGAAGAGAAAAAGAACAACCGACACAATTTCCTTCTTTTTTTTTTAAATTCCAAACCGTCAAAATTCCAACGGATCTTTCCTCTCATTGGTCAGAAAAGGGGAACACGGGGAGGGGGAAAGACGCGCATGAGCAGAAATGAACCCACAGTTTGTTGACAATTTTTAAGAAAAGAAAGGAAATGGGAAAAGCATGAGGGGGGTGGAAGTTGATCCCTGAGCGAATGAAACAATGCCAGGTTTGCCAAACATCCAGAAACCACAGCCACTCAAACAGTCTGGGCACAAGCAGCACTTTCTCAAAACTCTAATAACCAAATCTAATCAAAACTTCATTTCTTTTGGAATCAATCCTTTTTGAAAATTCAGTGATGGATTCAACTGTAGGTTTATGTAAATTACTAATAAACTTTAGATATCTCCGTTTTTTCTTCTCGGGTTTTTATAACATGTGATTGACTATTTGACTTTATTTTGCATCAGTAACGGTAAACTGATTTTGCATTACTATACTTTGCATGCTATAGAATAGTAGTACCATTTAAATCATAAGATTTAATTTTCAGTCTTTCAACATTTGTGGAATCTTGTTTTTGTGAGCTTTCAGTGTCGAGAAATTAAGCGTATAATCCACAAACTGTCAAATTCTGGAAATTCAAGTAACTCTAAAAGTTACTCCAACACTACCCTAATACTGCCACCATATATGGGCATACAAGTACAAAATTACTTACATTTTGAGCAGATTTTTATAAAAAGTGTTAACTTTTAACTGTTAAAATGTAAAAGTAAATTAGCATTTTAGCCAATGATTGAAACAACGTCAAGAAATTGGTTTTCTTACTCTTAGAATTCCACTTTGACAGACTATTTGCCCATCTATGAGATCCATTTGCGCCCTTTGGAATGCATGTGGAATTTTTTTTACTTTAATTTTTGTTGGAATTTTTTCACGAATTCTGAAAAAGGAAGATAAAGCGAGTGATATTTTAATTTTTAGAATTTTTGTAACATTTGTTAATGAATTTCGTACTTGTTTGAGAAATGTTTTCCTGAGCAGTGCGTAAGAACAGCTTGTTGTTGACCGGTCAAGACTTTGGTTATAAACATGTCTTCAAATGGACCTCCGAAAGGGATATTGAAAAACAGGCAAAGTAGCAACGGTGGAGGTCAACCGGAAGCAGCTTCATCTAGCTATGGTTACGGATGGACACCGAGTTGGGGGCCGTCACCTGCTCAGAGTGGACCAGCTGCTGGAGACATGACAAACTCCCTGCTTAACATAGAACCCGGGTAAGTTATAGACAATTGACTCATTCTTCATTTGTAACGGAACTGGCAACGGTTTAAAGAATGTTTGCCGTCCTGGTATGAAGCCATGATGAAAGGAATCAAGAGTGTATAATGTTGAGTGAGTTTTCATAAATTGACCATTGTTGACCGATGGTTGTGACATGATTCATTCTTGTGATCAAGGGCGTTTAACTTCTTTTGTTGCCCTTGTTTGGTTAAGTTAATCCTCAATGTTCTAGATTGGGCGATACAATGCGCTCAAAGCTTCATGAGTTTGTGTCCCGTAAACACGAAATGCTGTTTCGTCCTCCACGTCCGGATGAAGTGCCAATCACAGAAGGAGGACAGAGTAACACGACACAAGGTAATGAAGCTAAAGAATGAAAATGACGTCCGTTTTATATCTAAATGCATGTCAAAATGTCATTGGTTTATATTCCATTTCTTATGCCTAGATCACTTTGGCGTGACACCTTCGCTAGACTTTTTCCTTCCAGGGGAAGTGACGGAGCGTAGAATTAATTTCTTTGAAGTAACATACTAATATGTTAGTACTTTACATCTGTGCTGAATTTATACTTTCCATAGACTGCACAACCTGGGGAGATAGTATTGGCTGAATTGGTATCAAAGACACCTCCGGGCTTGTTCTTTGTCTTGCTCTGTATGGAAGGGTCTCGGAGTCTGTTTTTAGAAGACTTGGAAATCAAGGCTTACTGTCCTGTGAGTCAAATGGTCCCAGCTATTCATCCACTGAATCCTAACAAAATCTACGCTCCCGGCGACCGTGTTCGCTGTGAAATCCTCTCCGTGAAACCAGAGTCTGAGAAAATTGTGCTGGGGATGAAGGGAAATGCTCTTTCTGAAGAAATGAAACATTCCACGCAACTCGGACTCGTGCTTGAAAAAGACTTTCCGATCGTCTACAAGTAAGAAAGACGAGTGTAAATATAACGTTGACTTTTTGAAGTCTGATTCGACGACTTTGTAGGATTGGGAAGACTGAGCTGAAGCGGAAGGTTCAACGAAGCTTTGAGGAGATTCTGAATGAAAGCCTTGGGTTCCATAACCCTGCAAGTATTGACTGCCTAGCTTCAGCCATGGGAATTCTTAACAATAGAAATACACTGATGACTGGACTACGGTATAAGCCGCATTCATTTTAGAATGAAATTATTCTGATTTTTGGATACTGGATTCACCCAGCGGAGTATTTCCTGAGAACGAAATGGCGACTGCCTTGCGTCGTGTGCAGAATGGAAAATGGGCTCATGGGAGCGTAGCAGAAGGGATCCGTTACTTTAAGAATGGAGACTTGACAGAGGCCATTCAATGTCTCAACAAGGCTCTATCCATTGATGCTGAAAACGTGGAAGGCCACGTGGCCCGTGGTGCACTGTGAGTTGAGGTTTTCTAATTTCCAGAATTCGAAGGTTGATGTGTCCTTGTCTCTCAGACGAAGACGATGATAAAATCTTATAGTCTTTCCTTCTCATCATGGATTCAGGGCCAAATGTACGCTTACGCTCTCCCTATTCATGGGATGATGGCCAGTTTTGGGATGAATGAGCCCAATCCGACGGTGGACTTCCCCTATACTTGTCACAAAAATCATCAAATCACAGCCATGGCTCATTGTGTCTTTGTTTTTCTATTCTAGATATGCTAACAAAGGCGGATTTGAGAAGGCCATTGAGGACTTTGAGGCTGCACTCAAGTCTAATCCCAATCACTTCAATGCGAAAAAGTACCTGGCAGAGACACTTGTTGCTCTTGGAAAACAGTAAGTCCAGGATGGCAATTCATTGGTTCAAATGTGAAATTAATTTATTTAATTCTAGACAAGAAGAAGCGAGTAAAATTGACGAAGCGATTGGGAGTTACGCCAAATGCTTGACCATTCGCCCGGATCATACTGAAGCCAAGGATGCCGTTTGGTCCATCTACTCTCGCTATGAAAAAATTGATTTCTCCAAGCTGAATCCACTGGCACGTGGGAGAGTAATTGAGCAAAAGGAAAAGATAAAATTACTTCTTCAAAACGAACTAAAGTCCCCCACTATCAACACAAAACCCAAAGAGGAAGAAAAGGAACGTCGTAAGAAGAAAGATTCAAGTTCAGATTCCTCGTCTTCTGAATCTTCTTCCGAGTCTGATGAAGATAAAAAGTCCAAGAAAAAGAAGAGGAAGAAAAAGCGGAAGAAGAGGAAAGAGAAGCGTAGCAAGGAAGAGCCACAACAGGCAATGAGTCCGTTTGCAAAGCGAATGGCTGAAGACGGTGGGGAATTGGTAGGCGTCGTTCCTTTCAAGCACGCTGATTCGTCATCCAATCCAAAGGCTGATGACGGGGGGAAGAGGAGGAAGGACGACGAAAAGAAGAAAAAGGAAAAGCGGAAGAAGAAACATCGCTCTTCAAGCTCATCTTCTTCATCTTCTGATTCAGACAGAAAGTCTAAGAAAAAGAAGAAAAAGGGGTACAGAGTACATCATAATTCAATCTTCATGGTTTTATACTCATCTTTTTACCCATTTTCCCAGGTCATTTTCGGATTTAGGTGAATTAGAAGCGAAGCTGAGTGCATATTTCTCGAAAGTTGAGCAAGAGAAAATAGCAGAGACTGTTGTCAAACCACCACCTTCAGCCATAACGCAGGATATAAAATTCACACTCGCGCCCCATTCTGAAAAGTTTGAGCGAAAGGAGCCCGTCGTCACGCGTCTTGACGTTTTCCCTGATGACATTATGAAGGGTCGAGAAAGGGCAGTTGATAGGTTCGTTTTTAAACTCAAAAGGCATTCCAGTGCAATAAATTGATTTTCCTTTTTATCTTTTAGACAAATTTCATCCTCTGAGGAAGCAGTACGAAGTGGTGGCAAGATATCCCTCCGCACAGATGATTACGGAAACTTTATTTACCCATCTTCTGACACCTTGTAAGCAAACTTTGGGATTCTTTTTCTTTGCACTAAAAAACTAATCCGAACTTTTTACAGCTTACGAACAGTGGTGAACAACAAGGAGGAGATCAAACCCAAATTCGAGATGAAGATTCGTTCTCAAGCTGCTGCCCTTGTGACCCCTGCTGAAGGGATTACGGATGAAAAACATGGAAAAGCAGAGGACAGTGCTGGTTCCAAGTGGCGAAAAGTTGGAGATACGACTGCGAACGTGACCTACACTGTGACCCGACTGGACGGCGTTCCCAAGGATAAAGTGAAGAAGAAGGAAGTTCCATTTGCGTCTCAGGCTCAGCCACTTCCTCAAGGGACTTTGTACCTCCCCCCTCCAACTAGAAAGGCTCACCTTCAGCTGGAGGAAGATCGGAAATACAGGAGCAGGAAGTCACGAAGTTCTTCCAGCAGTTCCTCATCGCCACACCACAAACGACATCGGAAAAGACATTCACGATCACGAAGTCGCTCAAGGTAAATAATAAAAAAAAGTTGGTGTAAATAGAAAGTGAAGTTCAGTGTTTGCATTATAGCAAGAAATCGAAATTGAGTTGATGTATTTTTCGCAGGCATTCGAGATCTCGATCTTACTCTCCTCGAGGCGGAGTTCGAAGATTCCGTGGTTCATTCCGAGGTCGTTTTAGAGGAAGCGGGCGAGGAAGAGGAGTTCCTCGGAACTTTATGTACAAGCGACAACGGAGTGAGGATCGAGAGGAAACCAGCAAACTTCGTAACATCTTTGCACGTTCGAGGTCACGGTCAAAGTCACCTCGACGGAGGAGGTCAAGATCAACTTCACGACGCCGTTCTGGGAAGGATGATTCCTCCCGACCAAGAAGCAGACGAGACAGATCCAAGTCCAAAAGTCCCAAAAAGGAGAAAAAAGTAGGAGAGCCTTGATTGGTCAGAGCTCATTCCTGAGAATGCATGCGAACTGTTGTTTCCAGGTGGAGAAGAGTCCCGAAGTGCAGATTATAGAGCAGAAAAAGAACGAAATGGCTGAGATTTCTGTTGGTTCTCTGACGACGAGGGATGCTTCGGAAGTAGAGAAACTCCTGGATGCTCGAAAGGCAGAGAAGAAGGAGGAAATGAAAGAAAGGAATCCGGACTTCTTTAGAAATGTGTAAATGATACACTTTAAAATTCTTGTTTAAATACTTTTATTTTCCATTGTACAACTTTAGCTTTCCAGCCTACTAAGGGAATCCTACGAATAAATCTGTCTGCAAGTGACTAAGTGAGCACTTTCAATTCTCCCGAGAAAAGTAATCTTTCTCCAGACGTTGACAGAGACGAACCAAATTCCCTTGTTGCTTGACCAGATTCCCCAGTCTGTTCTCACTGTTGAATGGAGTTGTGATCATTGTAAAGAGATAACCAAATACCAAAGCATCCAGCTCAGTTGGGATGCTGCCGAAGAAGAACTCCTGCTTCCCGAGTCGTTCGCTCAATGCCAGTAGACACCTCTCAACCTCTTCCTCAACTTCCTCTCCAGTCTTCCCTGCCCAGCCGAGGGTCTTGAGGTTAAGTACTTCGCTCTTCCGGCTGATCCAAGGGATGAGATAACTCAGTGGGAAGTTGTACGGAGACGCAACGCGGTGCTTTGTTAGATTCCGGTAGACAAACTCATCCACCCAGGTGAAGTAGAGCAAGGCGTTTTCCAGGACGTTGTGAGTAAGGCTCATGTAGGCACGGAGGTCAGCCTTCTCCACTACACTCAACTCCCCAGACAGGGTCACGCCCTTGGCACTGGCTAACTTGATGATGGTGGTGAAGTCAGACTCGGTATAAGGCCCACACTTGAGCACCGGTACCTTCCCTAAATAAAATGCAAAGGTCAATAAATAAATGGTTTAAAATTGACTTTTCCTACCATGTCCAATGAATGTTGCATTGTGTCTCTCGGATATCTTGAATGGAAGTTGTGCCATTTTGAGGAAGCATTGGATACCCAGGATTGCTGCGGATTCAGCGATTAGAACTTGTGTCGATTCTACCGGGATTAACATCAGCGTATCTGCAGCCCAGGGTTCCTTACCTTAAAATCAAATAGTCAAATTAAATTAAAGTCAAAATAAAATAGGTGGTAAGGCACATCAGATTTACTTACTGCTAAATTCATTCTCAAAGCTCGGAAGCGATGTATCTTCAGTTCTTACGGAGGAAGGCATGTTGACCTTGACCCCTTTGTCTTCAACCTTCAAATGATTTCCAGTGTCAGGGGGTAAAAATTGACAAAAAGTTAAAATTATGATAAAAAATTAGCCTAGGGGAAGGTCGACTCGACTAGAAAAAATGGCACAGCATTGCGCGTCACGGGTATGGGCATCTTCAGAGACCTTTGACATTCGGATGATTTCTAAGGAATTAATTAGCTGTAGAACGTGAAACTAGTAACTTTAGAGTATCCACTCGTTAAATCAATTAATCAAGGAATTAAGTGTAATTAATTAGAGCCCTGATATCGATGCGATATTACTTGCCGGGTGGGCAAGTGGGGGAACCGCCTGTCATCCCGATTTGTTTTGACTGACGACTGGGAACTAAAGTTTTTGAAACAATTAATTAGAGACAATTAAATTTATTTGTAGGTATCCTTGAACGGAACAATGGGCCTGAGTGACCTCGTAGGAGGCCTTAGCGAAAACCCTTACTTTGGTGCTGGATTTGGACTTTTTGGCCTGGGCGCAGGAGCAGCGCTGATGAGGAAAGCGGCACAGGTCACTTGCAGTGCAGTTTTTAAAGTTTTTTACAATAATAACTGACCTTTGACGCTTGTGGTTTTGTAGGTTGGGTTCATCTACTTCCGTCGTCACTACATGGTGACCCTTGAGATTCCTTGCAGGGACAAGAGCTACTCCTGGGTACTCAACTGGCTAACCACACGTGCTGCACGGAAGACGCAACATCTCTCTGTAGAAACATCATACGAACAAAAGGAAACTGGCAAAATACTCACCAAGTTCTCATTCGTACCGAGCATTGGGACTCACTTCTTTGTGTACAAAGTCAAATTAATTTAAATCAATTCAGATCAAATACTATTTCATTGTTCCAGCTACAAGAACAACTGGATCCGAGTGGAGCGGACAAGGGAACAGCACACGCTTGACCTCCACATGGGAATCCCATGGGAAACTGTCCAGTTTACAGCTCTAGGAAGGAGTCGCCAACTATTTTATGACATGCTGGAGGAAGGTAATGGCGTAAAATTTTATTTTTTTAAGGTATTCTAATTCATTTTTATAGCTAGACAGTTGGCAATCAAGGAGTTTGAAGGGAAGACCATAACCTACGCTGCAATTGGGTCAGAGTGGAGACAATTCGGTCATGCGAAGCAGAAGCGTCCTTTGAAATCAGTTGTGCTGGCGCCTGGAATGGGCGAGAAGATTCTGAGCGACATCCAGGAGTTTCTCCAGAGTCCACAGTGGTACGGGGATCGCGGAGTGCCTTACCGAAGGGGTTACTTGCTCTACGGTCCACCTGGTTGTGGGAAGTCTTCCTTTATCACTGCCCTCGCAGGTCACCTGGACATGGGAATTTGCATCCTGAACTTGTCAGATAGGAGTCTTTCGGATGATCGACTCAATCACCTTCTCCAGGCTGCGCCACAACAAACGCTCATTTTGCTGGAGGATGTGGACGCCGCTTTTGTGTCCAGGGAAGACTCACGCTCAGTGAAAACTGCCTACGAAGGACTAAACCGAGTGACCTTGAGTGGGTTTCTGAATTGCCTTGACGGAGTTGCTTCTTCTGAAGCTCGGATCCTCTTCATGACTACAAACTACAGAGAACGGTTAGAATTGAATTTTATTTTATCTGTGGATTTTGATTGTTTTATTTCTAGATTGGATCCAGCATTGATTCGTCCTGGTAGAATCGACGTCCAAGCCCTGATCTCACACTCTTCACCAGAGCAAATACTGAAACTCTTCAAAAACTTTTATCCTGAAGCAAATAGTTCAGAGGGAGAGAATTTTTTGAACAGACTACGAGAAATAGGGTTGGAATCCAGTCTCAGTCCAGCTTCCCTCCAAGGACATTTCCTGCTCTACAAGAATTCCCCAGAAGAGGCAACAGAACACGCAGAGGAAATACAAGGAAGACTAAAAAGGGTAACTGAAACTGCCCCTTGAGACTCAATTCATCAGTAGATTCAGATAATAAATGCTAGCTTTTACTCTTACGGAACAAAATGATGTTTATTTGTTTCACACAGAGCTGAATGAGATACAAAACACGTCCTTAGATCCTGGATGGGTACAACAGCTGCAATAAGAACGAAAAAGTCAACTCCTGCATTCATTAGTGGTAAAGCAGTAGTGTAAACTTACGATTCTGACTCGATGTCCCATTGCCTGTCCGGGAAGGTTGTGACGGAACTTGGCTCTCACTGATCCAGAGGTACCGTGTGTCCTGGTCACTTTCCCCCAGATGACACGAGTGGCTGTCTTCGGCCTGTCCTTTCTCCCTGGAACGTTTCGCTTGACCTTAGCCTGAAATCAAATGTGAGATTTAATACATTAAATTACTCATTTTCCAGCAGTGCAATGCACTGCATCATCTGGTGAACTGGCCTTACCCTGTAGACGTAGGCACATCTCTTCCCTACGTAGAATCGGCTGTCGAGCTGGTTCTCGCAAGCTTCTACTTTGAGGAGTGCAGTGTTTTCTCTCTGATTCCTCAGTCCTCGCTTGTATCCTGTGAAGATGGACTTTGCGTAGAGACGACCTGGTTTATACTGTGGCCTTGGCTTGGCTGGAGCCGCCGCGGTCTTTGGGGCATCACTGGCAGGCTTCTTCTCCTTCTTCGCTACCTTTGGCTTCCCTGTGGCAGGGGCCTTCTTCTTCGAGGCTACTGCTGCGTCAGACATTCCTTTTATCCTGTAAACAAAATAAGAACCGATTCGTAAATGTCCAAACATTAAATGCACAATGTCAGGTTAACTAGAGTCAGAACTAAGCCTACGGTGCACATTTGTGTCACCTGATGATCATCCTACCCCTTGACCTCCAGTTACTAAGCAAATAACTTACTTGCTTACAAACTTGAAAACTAAACTGGGATTTACGATTTACATTGTTGCACAGCTTTCAGATTTGATGAATTCAATTACAGCCTGCTACTTTTGTTCATCTAACTCCTAACCACTTCCCCACTACTTTAGTTTTGTTATATTGACCTCTGTGCATGACCCTGATTGACCCCTGATTGGCACCCTTACCTTGATCTGATGTTAATTGATGACAACCGATTGGTAATTGAGGAGAATGAGCCGGATTGGAGTTTGTGGGTTCTGAAGAGGCATGGAATGAGGCAGAGCCCCGTGGACAGGATTCTCGTCTCTTCCCCGTGGCAGTGTGGCCACTCATCCTGGCCAGGGGGCCAGAAGTAGTTGGTCCATGGCCACCAGATGGACATGTCAACCCAACACCCTCGACACGACGACGCCCCTTGGACACTCAATGGAGAAAGCGGAGAAAGCCCTGGTCACATTGTCATGGACACACAAACAGCGATTGATCTCACAAAACAACCTTCTCTGTCGCCATATTTTCCAGCGTGTGGCTGCTAAGCACTGCAGAAGTTACACTGCATAGGAGCGCTTAATCAATCGCTTAAGCGTCATGTCTCAATTCCTGGCCAATCGGGAGGTGAAGCTCCAATCGGATGCTCAGCGCACCAGTGTCATTCCGTTTGACCCGACACGGGAGCAGGTGACACGGGAGATGCTACGGGCCAAGTCCATAGTGGATACGCATCTGGAGAATGCCTTGATGGACGAGTACCACGAAGAGGCAAATGAAGCGGATGCCGACGACGCTGTGGAGAGTAACCCTCTGGCCAATGAGGAATTCGGAGAAGATGAAGAGGAAGAGCAAAGGAAGACCCTTGAATTCCTCCCACCAGAAGTACGGAGCATGTGGTAAGGGACTGGGCCCTTTTAGGCCTTTGATATTTACCTGGGAGGAGGGAAAGTGGAGACTCCGCCTTTTGTTTCCTTGCAGGGATGATCTGGACAGTATTAAGAAGACGCACTCCTCCGCCAGCCGTAACCTCCTATCCCCAGATGACTCAAGGACTCTCCTCTATCTCCGCCAGAAGTCATACGTTACTGTATTCGAGAGCCTCGCTCTGAATGTCATCCTGGAGGAACTGGATCTCCAGCTAGAAGTACTTGGACATGCTTTCCCAGGTCACTTTGTCAAATCAGATCAGGCAGACTTCATGTCTTATGATGAGAGACTCACGTCAGAGGTCACGGAATTGGCTCTCTCAAAACTACCTACTCTGAAAAACTTCAAGGAGCCTTTCATCATAGATCAGAGCACACTAGGCACTTCGTAAGAAAAAGAAAAGGGATTTAATAATCCCAAAGTGTCGAAAGTAAACTAAAAGTGTCATTATTGTTTAAAGGGCGGATCGTTTTGCTCTGAAACTGCAAAAGGATCGAGCCTTTCTCCAGGAGATTGTGTCAAGTGCCAAGCAAGAGATCCTGCAGGATCGTTCTTTTGAGAACTTAAAGAGCCACGTGCGGCGAGAGGATAATCGACGCAATGAAGAAACAACTTTGCTGGAGAGGCTGGACAAGGCCAGTGTCGCTGTGAAGAAGCTACAACACAAGTTTTCAGAATATGAAGCTCAGGTGAGGGAAACAGCCAATTGGATTTATTCTTAGAGTGCGAGTGGAGTCAGCTGAATTCAATCGTACAGTTATGGAGTTAATGACTCCCATTGTTCCCTTTAGATGAATCGTCACACTCAGAACCGGAAGGAGATGATTCGTGAACTGCAGGACCAATTGTTCCAGGAGAGAATGAAATCCAAGTCTGATGCTCGCTATGCTCGAGCCTGGCACCAAGCCGAGATTCGGTTCCTCTATGAGACTCGTCGGAATGATTCTGAACAGACAAAGTACAGAATCAAAGACGTAGAGATTCGAATTGACACGAGATCGACTGGCCCACAAGAACATCCAGGCATGGCACGCACTTCGCTGTGATGAACTCAAACTCATGGCTAATCAGTGGCGAGAGAAAATGGTGGAGGACGTTGGGCGTATTGACGCCACCATCACTTCCAGGGAAGAGCAGATCCAAGGCCAAGAAGAAACTATCCAAGGTCTCCAGACAAACGTAATGTAAACACATTAAAATCAATTTGTGGATCACTAGCCTAAGTGCCTGCTTCACTGTCACTGGTTAGATTGATGAGCGTATGGTGGAACTAGGCCCTTACGAAGAGGAAAAGGAACGACAACGTCAAGAGCGTATTGCCAACCTCCGCCTTTACTACTCTGCCCGTAAAATCCAACGGTGGTGGCGAGCATACATGGTGAGAATCCAATTTCCAATTTGTGAATCAACTGACTGAATTGATTTCAGAGGGAGCACAATTTGTACAAGAAGAAGCCCAAGAAGAAAGGAGGTTCGAAGAAAGGTAAGTCCAGGAAGAAACGTAAGGGTGGTAAAAGCGTTAAAAGTCCGAAGAAGAAGCAGAAAAAGTAATCCTTCCTTTCCTTGTCACAATAAAATGACCTCTGACCTGTCCTATGCTCATGACATCCAAACCATGGACCCTATTTATAATTTGAATTGTTCTTTGCAGGTGGTTGAGTTGGAGGGGGTTGTGTTTTGTGTATGTTTTGTATATTTTCTGTATCTGATGGTTATAGTTTAATCCGTTGTTCCTGGATTCAATCTAAAATGTAAATGAAGGTCTCCGTAATCCCTTGTAATGGAGATAAATGGCCAACTGGGATTTCCCTTTTCACCCTCGTCATCACTGGACTTTCTCCAGGCATTGGAAGCAGGGACTGGGAAAGTGGATGGGTGAATTATGACAAGCGTCTGCCTTGAGTCACAATCCCCCGTCCATAGGGATTGATTCGATTAAAACCAACACCACACAGGAATCAACAACAATCCAAGACTAAATCAAATCACAACAAAATGGGCTTTCACTCCGAAATCGGAAAGTGAGAGACCCACACGCGACGACAATTTCATTACAACTCCGCTGGGGGAAAATCCATTTGTGGAGCAGTTTGGAAGTAAACTACTTCAACACTTGCAACATTCAACCCTTCTCAATTACTAATCAAGTTAAGGCTAATAAATGTGGGAAAGGGGCTTCTGGCCATTGTAAGAAATCACAACATTTTCGTTTGGAGTGAACTGAGTTTATATTTTAAGCTTGTTTGAATTTTTCACTTTTTCAAACGGCGTTGAACTTTTGTAATAAAAGTTGAGAATTCCCTTGTGATTATTAATTGGTGTAAATGAAGTAAAAGTAAGGGTTAATTTGAGTCCCAATCCTGCTGAGTTTTGAATATTTAATCCTTGTGTTTATGATTCATTTGGATTTATGTCCATGTGTCCTTGACGGTCGCCTGGCCTAGGGTTTAGTTTAGTTTTTAATAATGACGACGGATGACTGGAGTTGATCGTCATTGAAATCCTTTTATTGATTCCCCACTGGAATGACTCTGGCGTTTGGTTGGTTTAACCTATAGCTTCGGTGACTCGGCTTCTTTTCAGTCTATCCGGAATCGTGTTGAGATCAAATCCAAGGATCCAAACAATGGGATGGTTTTTAGAGTCGACCGGAGAGTGGGGGCCCTTTGACTGACTGACGTTCAAGTCCCTCTACTACGTGGGAGATGACACCCTTTAGAAACCACCGAAGATGAACTTTATCCCTTGTGTACATTAAGAATCCAATATTAAATATAAAGTGAAAGTTTTCTTTCCCTTGTGTTTGGAATGTTGTTGGTGGTGGAGCATTTGTGCTGGTTATTGCTCAATTGAGCATTTCCGGAGGGTTCGTTTTCCCACCAAGAAGAATAGCTTGGATTGTGCTTGGCTCCACGCCCCACTTCCGCCGTTGCCTTCCAGTTCCCCTTATTTCACTTTCCCTTGACGCTGGTGGACCACTTAGGACACTTTCCAGTCAACGAGCCATGACTCCGCTGTTGGGTATATGGAGTCGGGGTATGGATTTGGATGTGGAATTGAGCGTAATGATTCTGTGTGTGTGTGCTGTGTTGTGTCTCATAATTCATGGTCTTCGTCCATTGTTGTTCCTAGGAAATAGAAAAATGGAATGTCAAAGTAAGAAGAATGGGGGAAGAGTAATGAATAAGAGCTTGGCTTTGAGTCCTGGAGGTATAAATTACTGAACAGCCAAAGCAACGCCAATGGAGGAAGACCCTTCCAGCCATCCCGCTGGGACACAAACCATTCACTTACTAGGCTCCCTCTATAATAACCCAAATATCAAAATATCCAAGAACTTCATTACAAAGAGCAAAAGATCCAAAACATCTGACTTGGGATAAGAATCTGACTTTCCAGTCAGTACATAAGTGCTGGAGTATTCTGGAGTAGTCATGGATACAGTCTGGAGACTGGAGTATAGGGAGACATTACAACGCCTGGAAGAATCTCTGGCCACACCCAAGGAACCCAATGGGGCGGGGGCTTAGCAGAAAATCAATTCTAAACAAGCACTCCGCTTTGTCGCTTTCTTCCTTTCTCCCCATTTCCTTTCACTTTCCTTTCATTCTCCGCCCATTGTTGTCTTTTACGGATAAAAGAAAAAGAGCCTTAATTAGCCTTGGAATCCCTTTGTTATTCAACTGTTTTATCCAAGGGTCCCTTTGATTCCATTGTCCTCCTTAATTAATCCAAACTACGTGGAAAATCGAGAGATCTAATGAAGGTGACGAAGACTGACAGGGCGGTGGAGGAACCCTTCGGACGTCAATCAAAAGGCCCTTTGGGACTTTGTATCTAATGTTAAAAAGGCATTGAAGATGATTCTTGATAATCCTTACTACAAGCATATAAGTCCAGGTGTGTAATTCAAAATGGAAGTTCTGAGGGAAGCCTTGGATTGGTTCCCTTGAGCTGTTCTCCGTAGTCACGCAATGCTCATCCATCTTTCCCCTTTGCCTTTGGCCCTTGCCTTCCAGTATGCAAATGTCCAGTACCTTTATGCTTACTCGGTCTAATGACTTTTCCTTATCTCCGTCTGATCAGAAGGTGTGTGGATGTATTGCATTGGAGATGTTTGTGTTTTGGGGGCCAGAAGGAGCATTTGGTTTGGGGGTTTCGTTGATCGTCTTTTGTGTTTCTTTATTGGATCTTGGTCCGGGAATTGTTTCTGCTCAGCAGGGATCACTCCGACTGGGACGGACTTTTGATCCGGGGACTCCCCACGGTTCTCCTATGCATTTATAATCCACCTTCAAGTCACATCCGTCTATTAATAAGAATCACCCAAATCCAATCTCAAAAACCACGGGAAGCAGAAAGGGCTGGAAGAAAGAATTCCAACCCAGAATACTTCAATGAACTCTGACCTACTATTACTCCACCTCATCCTCATTGGGTAGAAGAACCTTGGGTGTGTCACACACCCATAGTTGTGTTGTGTTGTGTTGTCAATCCCCTGCCATAACTTCACTCAAATTGATTGCCAATCGTGACCAAAAACAAAAGGACGACGATCAGATCAGAATCCAAATGAATGGATTGTCAAAGAGAGATCGTGAGGTGCTTCATCACAAATGTCTTCATCATAAGTATAGCTTTACTCTGCTCCCTTTCCAAACGTGTGAATAATGGAGGAGGCCCTTATTATGATTATTGTTGATGTGTCATGGAATTCTGGAGCATTGAAAAGGGCCCTTTGTGTCCCAATGTTTACGGAGATTGGGCTGGACAATGAGGTGTGAGGGGTCCCTTGACATCCCTCCTATAGTAGAGTCCCCGTGAAGGAGGGATTCGTGCCAATGTCAATATTTGGTTACTTGGAGAGAGGCGGAGGGTGTCAAGTGAAGGGCCCTTGTGAAGGGACCTTAGAAACAAAGGGCAGGGGCAAGTGGGAATTAGCTTGGGCACACCCTCACCCGCCCAACCAATCACCAAAGCCCTTAATTATCTCATCCCAAAAGGACATAAATTACACCTTTGCACACACGCTTCAATCCACTACTTGTACTCACCTCCAGGCAGGAAAAGAATCCAAGAATCCTCAAGTGGGAGGGCAAGGTGAGAATGGGACGCTTTTGGTCCCTCTGTTGTCACTTCACTGTCACTCCTTGTGACCAAGTGGTCCAGTGTTGGTTGGTTGACCTCTTGGTCAGTGCTGTGGAGTGGATGTGTGTCGTGTGAGATCTGGTGACTGAGTGGCTGGTAGCAGACAGTGTCGTGGGTATTTGTGGTGGTGGGCCGTGGGACCCCCCCTGGGTGGCTAAGCCATTATCCCAGCGTGGCTCTCCTTTGTGTGGGACGTGGGGGGTTGCCCCCTGGACGTCTGGGCCATTCACAGAGATTCGCACTCCAGGCCCTTCCGCACAGTAGTAGGTACGTATCCTACAGAATACGATCAGAGGATCCATCCTTACACTCAACCTTACCTCCATGGTCCCATCCGCCTTCAAGGGTCTAATGAGCAACTACGATTTTATTCGCGTCGGAGGGGGCATGAGGCTGGCCATGACACTTTCATCCTTAGTCACCTCTCCACGGCCGCTCCATTTCATCCAACTCCTCATGCTCTCCACACCCAGTCCCAGTGTGCAGTGATGCACCGTTGCAGCGGCGGCGTCGTTGGAATTTGGTTTTGTGGATTTGTATTAGGTAATATGGTTGAGGTATTTAGAGCCAAGAGTTATGTAAGAGTTTCCTTTTGAGAGCAACAATGGAAAGTCCCATGCTGAGGGAGCCCCTGCTGTCATCATCCATGGAACCCTTCAGCTGCTCTTCTCGTCCCTTAAGTCCCATCATCAGTTACCCTTCGAACCAACCATCCACAATCAATCCCACCTCATCCATCAATTCTACAAATCAAACCAATCATCAATACATCAATCCAGGAGAGAGTGAAAGCTTTCCCTTAACAAGTACTAAGTAGTTACCAAGGGAGTCAAGGGAGTCAAGGGGTACTGTTAAGGGCTGTTGTAGAGTGCCTATGTTGTGTGTGATTTGAATTGGATGGGCGTGTCATGGCGTCAGTGGCAGGAGATCCACTTTCCCTCATGTCAACCACCTCTCAGTCGCAGAACAGCAATTTCAAGTTACAACACAATTCCACCTTCTCCCCCACACCCAGGAATCGGTCAGAATAAAGTCACTGATTCATCAGCAGTAGAAGGAGTGCAGAAGAGACTGGCTTGGAATGCATCACACATTACATACATCCCAGGCACTTTTGCATTTTATGGACTCCACCTGTCTCTCCTGTCTCCCTCTGAATTCACCTAATTCGCTATGCCGAATTCCCACCTGAGGAAACCCAGGGCGCAAGGCTCAGAACTCTCCGCTCTCCTCTGCTGGAACTCCATTGCCATTTGGTTGAAATGTTTTCTTTCTGTTCTTCCTCCTCCTCTCTGGAAGTGACAGGAGAAATCCCTTTTTATTTCTTTTCCATTTTGAGGAAGAAGAGATTGGATTTCTTCGTCTGTCAACTTTGTTCGTAAGAAAAACAAAAGGAGAAAAGGGAGTTGATGTTTGAGTGACATGAGTGACGGGGAGAGACAAGCACTCAAGGGCCTTTCACTTTATTCTCTCTTCTCCTTCTCTGTAATAAATTAATGAATGAGTCCGCACTCAGACTCTGACCTGTACAGGGTGTACAGAGTGTACAGAGTGTACAGAGTGACACTGCCCTCAGAATGCAGCCGTAGTCATGTGATGATGGTGGATGGGAGAGTTTGTAGATGGTGGTGTTGGGATGGAACCTTGACAGACGTACCATTCAGACAAATTGTTTTGCTGCGTCGCAGCCATGGAGAAGAGGTGATGTGGGTTCGAGTGGAGATGGGCATGAGGGTGGGGGTGGAGCTGGGAACTGGCCGTGCCGGATCCATCCCCTGGTTCAAACTTGAAGTGGTTCGGGTGTTGAGGTGGTCCTTGATGGAAGTGATGCGGTGGATTGGGATGGTGGTGGGGGAGGATGAGGTCAGGCGAGTGCGGTGGGACTGTGATTGGTGAGGACGGCGGTGGTGGGGATGAAGGGGTGGATGAGTTGTCAGAGTCATAAGGAGACCCATTGGGTGGTGGTGACTTGCCATGTACTTTCATGTGCTTCCGAAGGGAGGAAGGATGGGTGTAGGACTTGTCACATCCGCGGATCTAAACAAAAGAAAATACAAAGGGTTAGTGTATTGCTATAAGGGAGAGAGAGAGAGACCCTTGGAATGAATTCTTGGAGAGGACAACATTCTTTTGGTTTTTACGACAAGTGAATTGGAGTGTGTAACAAGGACAGTGGGGACTAAACTGGTGGTAAGAACATGTTCTGGTGGTTCTTGCAAGTGTCAAGTGGACTACTCGTGTCCATCTCCCTTCCATCAAGGGACAAGATCTAAACAACTCCCTTAATTGCTTCACTTGCGTCATCGCCACAATCCACACTCCAGAATCCATTCAGAAGAGTCAGAGTCAGAGAGTATTTTACCTTGCAGTTGTATGGCTTGTCTGAGGTGTGGACATGGGAGTGCTTCTTCCTGTCTGAGCTATTGGCGAATCTCCTGTCGCATCCTTCGAACTCACACTTGAACGGCTTCTCACCTGAAAAGAAAAAGAAAAGGGCTTTGATTTATTGGCAGGAGGCACTTGACTTTGGAAGTTATGAACCTTCCTTTGTCATTCCACGACTCCTATGATTTTGGGCTTAAAAAAGTAAAGGAATATTGTTGCAAAGGAAGGGTCCTTGAAGGGCCTTCTTAGAAGTACTAGGGCAGAGTGCCTGGCAATGCAAGGGACTCCTCCACTTCCATTGTCATCTTGAACTCAACAATGGAAGGAATTATGAGCCACAAAACACCCAAAACCATTTATCAACACTACTCCGCTTTCCAAAAACAACGTCAACTTCCCACACAAAATACAAAATACCAATTCCAAACGCATTCCTACTAAATCCTACAAAAACGGAGAAGACTGAAACGGACAGGCCAATCGGCTAAGGATTTAAGGGTCACTGAATTAGGTTCTTCATTCTGACAACTGCAACACTGCACCATCACTGCCACCAGCATCACTACGAAATCAATACTTCCGCTATTAACTTCATTTTGTTACTAATTCTGAGGATGCTGGTCTGAGGCTGTTCCTGACAGATCTCCATCGATTTCCGGATGGTGGTTAGGGTCCAGGTGAAAGTCGTAAATTTACTTGCTCTGAAACCTCTGCCTTAATCCCCTCTGCCTCTGTGAGGATGATTTGGAGTGTTTTAATTGGTGGGTGGTTCTAGGCCCTTCATCTTCCTTTTGCCACACCGAAGGAGGCCTTCGACCTTTTATTGCTTTATGACTGCCCTGATTGAGTCTCCATAAAACACCCACGTGATTCACAAGGAGAAAGCAAGGATTCAATTCCCACTGTGCAAACGTCAATTCAATGGACCAGTTCCTCCTTTCAAGGCGTGTCTTCCCAAACTCAGTAAAACTTCACAGTGTGTCTCTTTTGCTTGTGTTGTTGGCACAATCCCAAGGGTTCAGCTCAAGTACCCGGGTGAAGTGGCCCTGTTTTTTGTCCTCATCCGAGGGGCTATTTAGTACTCTTTAAGGGTCCCCTCAGCCTCATTATTCCCTCATCCTGAACAGGCTCGAAGAAGTGATTTGTCAGGACTTGCTGAATTGATTTCCTCGGAAGGAAGAGTCGTTGGGCCTCCATTCAGTTTTATGGGATTCCTCCAAGAACTTTTGGAATGGGAAATCAATCCCTTGAAGAGAGGGAGGGAGAGGGGACTGAAGTTTCCTAGCTGGGACAACAACGGGCCACTGCTAACACTGCTAACAGTGCTAACACTGCTTCCTCTCTTTGCTTGATGTGGTTTGTTTGCGTGCTGAAGGCGATTAGGATGAAGGAAGGAGGTGACCGGGTGTGTTACTCTGGAAGAGTAACACGAGGCAAAATCAATAGAGAGACAGAAGGAGTCAATCAGGCTGGAAAAGTTGTAAAGGAAAGACATTGATTGACTCATTACGAGAACCAACTCGTGTCTTTTACTTAAAGAATGGAACTAAAGAATGGAATTCTGGATGACAAGAGATAGAATGCTCTGGAGTCCCCTCTCAGTCCGTGTAATTGATCCAGGTGTGTTGTTTTGATTAATCCAGGAAGAGGAATTCCTCCTCTGAAATCAGATACTCAACAAGACCATCTCCATTTTTCATCAGACAATCAACGTCCTCTTTCCGCTCCTTGTCAAGAGACCTTAGAGATAGAGCAAGTAAGCAAGGGCCCTTAATTGGACCCTTCTCGTCCTTCTCGTCCTCCTTGAATGGAGATAATTAGGGAAATGAGAGTAATCTGGAGCAATCCTGGATAATCGAGGGGCTAATTGAGACTGAATGGGACTAACGAGTTACTCCGCCCACTCACTGGTTAGAAATGACATGAAGGTGAGCCTTATTCTCCGTGACATGAGGAGTGGGGGAGGGGGAGGTGGTGATCCTAATATGGATTTTCTCTGGTTGCCCTGGCCCTTAATCCTCTGTCGTCCGGGGCTTATGGATTCTGCTCGTCAATTTGAGTGAGGCTGAAGGGGCCCTTGAGAAGACACACACAAAGGGTCCCCGACCACCACAACACACAGTCCATCTGCCCATTCAACTCAACTTCACTCACTACACACTTCATCTACACGGCACAGAGGATCCATTCTAGGATTATGCACAAGGAGACACTCACAGATAAACTGGAGGAAAAGCGACGGATCGGAAAAGGATCTCACAACAAAAATATCCAAAAGAATCTTCTCAAAGAAACTACGCACAAAGTCCGCCGACGATGTCATCCAAAATTACCCTTAAAATTCTGTTCTGAAGAGAAAGTTGAGGAGCATTTGGGGAACTGGGTGTTTGACTTTGGTGGACTCCGGTGGTGGGCCTTTGTCCGAAAGGGCGAGAAAGGGAAAGATGAAGCGGATAGTCGGAAAGTGAGTAAACAAGGGTCCTCGTCATTCGTTTTGAGATGTTGTGGACGATAAGGAAAAGAAGAAGAGGAGCACATAATCCAATCAGGAGATCCGATCATAAATCAACAGTCAAGCCAATGACACTCCTCAATTACAAATACTTCAAAGCTCACCTGTGTGGGTCCTCTTGTGGATTTTCAGATTCTCAGACCGGGCAAAGACTTTCCCACATCCAGGGAATGGACATGGAAAGGGTTTTTCGCCCGTATGGACACGGATGTGATTCACCAGTTTGTACTTGGCCTTGAAGGGGCGTCCATTCCTTGGACAGTTTTGCCAAAAGCAAGCGTGGTTTGTACACTCGGGTCCCCCCACGTGGTCCACCTGCTTTAAATCCAACGGTCTTATTATACAAGCGCAAAGAAATAAGTGACAAAAAGGTTATTTGAAAATGGAAAGAGAAGAATGTGCTTACCGTGATGTGGGTGACAATCTCATGCATTGAGCCAAAAGTCTTCATGCAGGGCTTCTTAGGATTCCCTTGGTCAACATCGACCCAGAGACACGTGAGCTCTTGCTTGATTGGCGGTCGCATGTAGCGGAAGAAGGCCCCTTGGAGTGGGTTCATGTACTGCTCACGGGAATAAACGTCCATCCCTGCTTCGCAAAACCACAATTCAATCAATTGGGAAAATAAAGGTTAAAAGAATGACCTTACCCAGGCGCATTTGGGAGTGTTGATGATCGTGCGTGGGGTGGTTGATGAGCGGAGGGTGGAAGAGGACGTGGTGGTGGTTTGCAGAGTCTCCGAAAACTCCGTTTTGACTCTCCGCTGTCGGAAGGGCCCCACCGAGATCCCTACAAGCACATAAACAAGGATTAGTTAAGTCCCGGTAGCCCTTATGAGTTATAATTTCGACTGTTTACCTGGAACGAAGGAGATGTGCTGCTGCATAGCTCATTTGTGGATTGTGGTATCCATTGGTTGCTTGGTGTATCTGGTGGTGGTGATACTGTGGATGTTGGTGGCTGTGATGGACAGGATGATGATGAGGATGGATGTGATTGAAAGAGTGATGACCCACCTCAGCCCCACCAGAAGAAAGTCCAGGCGGAGAGATTTTCATCCCCAGAGAGGGATGTGGATCCATGAATGCGTTCAGCATTTCCTGCAAACATAATAAAAATATTCATGTAAATACGTGTATTAGAAATGACAAAAGAGCGTAGGTTATAGGTTACTGGGGAACTGATCTATTTCTGACCCAAAGGACTGTAAAGGTGAAGGAGAACAATAATAAATAATAAATGTTGGTTTTCAACCAACATCTGCTGCCCTTTGCTTCTCCACCCTTTCACCCTCTCGCCTTCCGTTCACCTCCAACGTCCAAACATCAATTAACTCCAATTACCAAAAACCAATTAACACCAAACTAAACGGAAGGGCGCACGGGAAGAATTGGATTTCTCACCCTTAGCCTTGGACTTACTACGGCGTGACACTCCGGAGTTTGGGGGGTTGTTGACTGATGTCACTTGAAGGAGTCCATGAGGAAGCTGGTAACAATGAATGCGGCGTTTGGTGTCAGAATAGTCGTTGGCTTCCTTTCTAATGTAATTTTGAAGAAAGGTTGTTTTAAAAGTTCAAAAATAGAAGAAGGGAGCTTGGTATGTTTAGGTGTTTTTTAGGCCTTCCACTTGGGCCCCGTGGTTCCTATTGTTGTGTTGAGTGTGTTGATTCTTGACCTCTGGTGAAGTGGCCCTTGAGCCAAGACGACTGCTGGAGAATAACTGGGGCGAGAGAGTGTCTCCGGCGGTGGTGGTGCTCCCGACAGAGTCTCAATGTGAACTCGCACTGGGCGTCTGGGCGTTGAGACTCTCCACTCGAGCAGCTCGTCGTTCCCCCTCGAGACTCCTGATGATGAGCTTCTTTGGATGAAGCGTCGTTCAAGTTGGTGTTGGTAGGAAGGGGGCTGCGCCCCCTCCATTGGATTGGTGGGTTGGGAGACGGGGGTGGGCTGGCCTCCTGGTGTCATTGGACCTGTCCTGACCCAATCAGCTTCCTCCTCCTGGCCTCCCCATTGGGCCATAGTGGAGAGACTGCCCGAGATTCCACGCCTCCTGGGAAGATGGCCATGGGAAGGGAGCGAGACATCGCTGCTGGCAGCCCTGCTGCGGAGCGACATGATGACTTATTCTTCCATCTCGCTAATCGAATTATCCAAACACTTCCACTGCTCACCAATCTTCATCATCGCTCCATGAGCGCAGAGCGACAGAGTGCGAAGAGCTGGTTGTTGGTTCGATGGTTATTTCCCGATGTGTGGGAGTCGGAACTGGGTAATTCGATGATGGATGACTGAAGAAGGACAGGAGAGAAGGAGCCAGTTTCTAATGACAATCCGAGTGAGTCATGGCGGCAGGATCTCCATCATCACCACAGGAGTTACTTGCAAAGCAGCCACAAGGGAACAATCAACGACATAAAAATACAATCAGATTCGGAATTATTAAAATAAAAGATTCTCCTTGTCCTTACCACACCGTGGACCGTGTCAGCATGACTCTGAGAAAATCCAACACCATCATCCTCAATTTCTGAAATCCAAATGACTGCTCCAGCTGACTCCAATTGGAATTCCAATCCTAACCTACAAATTAAAATCATCAAATTATCCTCACACCACAACAATCAAAATATTCAATGCTTTTACCTCTATGTACTACAAATTACTTCCGCTTCAGGTCAATCACATCATACACAATGGCACACAAAATAACTGGCTTCGGCAATCTTAAAATCAAAACGATAAAAAGAATTCCGCTTTCCGCTGTCGAAAAACTACACGAAAATTGGGGATTTTTTAGATACGACTTGAAAGCAGCCAGCCGCTCCACTACTGAGATGTCGCAGTTTTTTTTTATGTCGCCAGAAAATGGCTGACAAGAAGACAACACATTGGAAATGTGGATTTGATTTGGAAAGAGAAATTCCGATTTTTTTAAAAGTTTCTTTCTAAACTTAAAATCAACTTAAATTAATTTGTAAAAATCTGATGAAGTTAAACGTCGGTGGATATTTTTTCTTGGACGATTCTGGCTTCTAAAAATCCATTTTCAGGTGAGGATGAATCAGACGACAGGAGCGAGATGGTCGGCGGTGTTGGCCGTTAATTGTAAAGTCCTTTCGTGGAATGGTGGCAAGAAATTCTCGTCCTTCGGGTGAACTTTTGACATTCAAAGCCAAGGTTCACGGAGTAGCGCAAGGCTTTTAGCATTTCAAACAGGTAATTCCAATAACTTTTGTTCTTTGGTTTTCTAGCTACAATTTTATTCAAAATATTGACTGACGTCGAACATCTGAAAGCTTAAAACTTCATTTGTGTAGCTTACGAACTTTTTCCAAAAACTTTTCCGGTTTCTGGAAAGTTTTGCTCTACTGATGGAATTTGTTCAAAGCTTCACTCAAGATGAACTTGGCAAAGGTTTCTGATAATCAATGAATTATTGGATTATCATGATTATGTGGCCATTCCTTTGTTTCCGTGTTACTTTTATGAAGATGAATATTTGAATGAGAATGATTTTGTATTTTATTTTATTTCATTTGTTGACTGCGTAAAGAGTGATGGTTTGGAATTCCAATTTGTTTGGATGATCCTCCATTTGTGAAGGACTGTCTTGTTTTGTAATTAATTGTCCGTTGTGGTGAGATCTTGGTAGATAAAGGAATAAGATGATTTATGAATGGACCACGTGCTCCCACTGGAGACCCCCTTCTGACTCCTCCTAAAAGTGACCAAGTGACCTCTCAGGTGTTCTTCTTTCTAATTCAATTAATTCCAAATTCCAATGGGATTAGCCACACCACCGCCAAAAGGACGCAAAGGCCTTTCCAGTGGAATCTCCACCTCATTAAGGGCTCACCGGGGAACAACTCAACACATTCACCTGCAAAATATCACCCTTCCCTTGAATGTTTTCCCCAGACACCGTGGCGCTCTGATTGTCTTTGGATTATTGGACATCTTCCTATATTGCTGTTAAGATTGTTCTTGTCGGAGATTGCTGTTGATATTTGTGATGTTGAACATGGGTACTTTGTGTATTCCACGAGCCTGGAGATGTTCTCGGGAGACAACAATGGACGTATGAAGAAGTCCCGGTGAGCAGAGACATTGGTCGCAGTCCTTCTACCTGGTTCCTCATGGAGGGACTTCAATAAAAGGAAATGGGAAATCCCACCTACGGAGCACTTCAGAAATACTTTCTCGAAAGAATAAAAAATAATCATAATCGACGAGAGATCCAATTGTCATCTGCCTCAACAATGCAAACTTCACAATGCACCCCAAGTACAATGGGGCCTTTAGTCTATTTCGACTATTGACTCTTTGGATGCCTTTGGACTCGGAGCTCTGCTCTCAATTCAACGATGGGAGGAATTAGTCATTGTCCCTGGCCATTGTTAAGTCCAAATGAAGGGGTATCTTCGGATTCCAGTCCTCCGATAGTGTGATTTCCTTCAGATCCAATGATGCAAAGGGGAGAAAGCACAAAGGCACTCAAATTCCCACACTCCACTCGACCCTGTAATTATCAGAGCAACAATTGAACCCCCTAAGAGCATCAAGAAATGCAAAATCAAGCGATTCAGCGATCAGGGCAGAGGGAAGTCACTCAAATAGCAATGGAAACAGCGTCGATCTAAATCTCTAATCTTTTGTTCTGAAGAAGTACTTGGGTGAAAGCAAAGAAAATTGTGTCTGGCGTGTAAGTTGTGACTGTTGGATTTGTCTCCCCATTGTTACTTTCAAAGTGTCCCTTTGAATTGATTGTTGTGGAGGGGCGGAGACGTCACTTTCCCAAGGGCCCCTGCTCAGAATCTCAAAGTTCATTTTATATGCCTTTATGTTTCCTTTGTGCTGGAATGAAGAGAGTGTAAGGGAGTGTAAGGGAGTGTAAGGGAGTGTAAGGGGGGATTCTTTTGTGATTGGAGGTCATAGGTCAATAGTTGGATATGGATGAGTAATGGAGGTTGTCATCTTCTTATCTCTCGCACGTGTGTCTCCATTACTCATCCAACGGGACCTTATTACCTGCCACAATCACACCACGACATTAACAACACTAAACCTAGTCTTAAATTAACAACAATCAATTCATAAGGTACAAAGGGGAATTACAGGAATTACATGCTCTATTCTGACACAAAATAATATAGATAAATCGTAAAAAGTAGAAAATCTGCAGTGATTTCAAAACTAAAGCAATCGAAAATGTAAACTTTCACTTTAGGTCTTAATTGCTTTCCCCACAATTGCAAAATGCGTTTTTGTTTTCTAAAAACTAAATGTACCAATCTAGATTCCATTTGATTTGCTGCCCGTGTTACTTTTAGTCGGATTGTAAGTATGCCATGATGTTTTGTGTGTGTGTGAAGGTGTGTTGTGTTGTGGGCGGAGATCCAATTAATTTTGATCTCAGGAGGTGGTCCTTTGGTCCACATCAAAATGGCCATCGAACCCTCCTCCCTTGGCCCTTGGAAATGGAACAATCCAACTGGAAATAGTCCAGAGTCCAGGTCATACACAAACAACAAAATGCAAGATCCAGGCGCTCTCCAGACGTTCTACATCCTGGACAAAACTTATTACTCTAAAAGGGCTATATTGACCTCCGATTGGAAGTCCGGTCACTGAATGTAAAAGAATCTTCTGTTCTTCTGGAAGAGAATTGTATTGATTCTAAAGTAATAATTCCAGGTGTTTTTATTTCCACTCCACCCTCCTCCAAAGTGCTGGAAAAGGCCATCCATCAATTTAATTGTAATGAAAGGCAGAAAGTACTGCGGATTGTAATTCACTAATGAATCTGTATTCATCGTATGTACTTGAAGACCCACTCGAATTGAAGGATGAATGGAAGAGTGTACTTTCCCCGTGCCGGGTATCCACTTTCTCCTTTCCCCGTCCACTCCCTTGACACTCCCATTAATCTGGAGAGTAAAGGACCCACCCTGGAGAGACGCCTCTTCCCTGATTGGCCAAGTGGAGTCCCTGGTGAGCCTCCACATTTCCATAAGGAAGATCACCAGACTGATACAAGCCAGTCTCATAATTCCCCACAAACATTCCCTCAACTGTCTCCGCTTTCGGAGAAATCAAGGAAAAGCGAGATTATTCTTAGTCTCAAGCAGAGCCAGCAGAACTGGAGAATAAATTATGAAGAAGGGCTCTCAAGAGTTAGTTTAGTTTTATTTGATTCTACTTCAAAGTCCCCCGTTTCCCTTTTATGTTCCCTTACAGCCTGGAATTCTCCTTTTATTATTGGAATTGTGGAAAACCTACAACGCAGCTGGAGGTGAGGGGTGAGATCGTGACCTTTTAATAAGGTCCTCCTCTCAAAGGCTCCTTCTTCATCTAATTTACGACGGAGTGCTTCCCGACCGCCCACTGACCACCTCAGCCGCTCCAGGAACCACCGAGACAGAATTATTACACCACAATCCTCCACTCCCAAAGCATTACTCCAACCACCAGATCATAAATCCAGCAGCTCTGGATTTGATTATGACGTCCAGCGACAGAGTCTAGGAGGAATCAACCATCAGCAGCGAAGAGAGCAAAGCGCTCAGATGCTCCTGCGAAGGACAGGCAACAGAACCACCAAATTCAGTAGACAAAACAGTCTCCAGCTCAAGAAATCCATTGAGCACGTTGTTCTGGAATTAGAAATATTAATTTTACTTTAACATGAATCTAAACGGCACACGCCCTTTAACATTGAATATCATTGTTTGACAAAGTACGAATAGGCTCACCTTGATTGGTCGAAAGAGGATAAACTCTGTTTCTCTATTGGCCAAGTAAAGTCTCATGCTACGATGGAGAAAAGGAAGTTTGACTTTAAGGTTTTCCAATGTCCCAGTAATGACATCAGCCACCAATTCAGGACGAGCAAAGGCCTGCTCTCGCAAACGAAGCTCCGGCTTCTCCTTCTGGGCCTCGGTAACTTTCCCAACCTATATGTTTACAACTCACGTTTCACATTTGCCCACTTTAAAACCAAAATTATTGCCTGGAAATTCTGACCTTTTGCAAGAACTGCTGCAGGGAACCAATCAGAAGTTGGGTTGCATGCGCAATAAAAAGTTCGCAAGTAGCTTTCAATTGCCTGTCAACATCCTTTTTGGAATCGAGGAAATATTCCTTGACTTGAGGAGTTCCGTCGACAATGAATTCCAGAAGTGAGTTATTTCCAGAAAGACTGAACAGTTGCTTCTTCTTTTGGAGCAAACTCAAAGCTACAGCCAATCAGAGACGAAGGAATTAAAAAAAGCAATGAAACGAAAAGTGGATGATTTCCTACCTGCGATTTTGACTCGACTAAAGTCAAGCGTCGTTTCCCGTACAGAAAAGTCTACTTGGAAGGGTGCAATTTGTTCTCTGAGGATTAGCAAATGTTTGATTTCAAACAGTTGGCCATCCACGAGTGTTTTCCTTGTGGAGATTCCGTGAGACGCAAGGGAGAGATTGGCAATGCAAGCAGACAAGGCTTCTTGGGAGAGCCCTTGGAAAATAGCCTTGTCCAATGAGCGATAGAGTTTAGAGAGGCAAAGGAGAGTTCGACGGACACTTGGGTACCACATCCCGTGGAGGTCAGCAGGAGAACTCGCTTGCTTGAGCGGCCGCGGTATCTGAAGAGGTTGTGATTTGCTGTTTATACTGGCCACTTCCAGTGACGTCGTTGACGCGAGTGATATTTGCGAATTTGATCTTTTCAATGGGCCTCCCTGTGGTCCAAGTGACTCTGCGATTTCTTCCATCATCTCCAGTTTCTGAGGGTAGGCCAAGTCCCCTTCTGCCGGTGTAAAGTTGCGAATGTCTGATGCAATGTAAATGGATGCCCTGTAGACGAGTCTCTCCTGCGTGTCCTGGAGAAGTTGCTGGAGAATGTTTAGAAA